>SJYA01000396.1:335145-387394 GCA_006410615.1 Neotragus moschatus | reverse complement strand
TTCTAGGGGGGACGCAAAGAAAGCCCTACAATGGCCAGAGAGAGACCTCTCTCCGCTTAGGGACACAGAAAGAGATGGTGACAGAGAATCGAAAACACAGAGACATGGTCACAGATACACACAGAAATAAAAACACAGATATCCTGAACTACAACTGACACCTCTCTCCCAGTAAAGGACAAAAAGCAAGGCTCTATGTCAACCCAGACAAACGTGGGCAAGCTCCATAAAAGCGCCCATGTCCAGCAGCACAGAAAGGCTTACAGAATTTGCATCAGTAAACACTTTCACTCACATTGTACTTAAAGGGTATAGTGTCCATGAGCCTGAGGCACCCAGATCTGCCCAGGCCATACTAAGTCTGAACTAGAAAGAGATGAGAATCCCCCAGGTACATTTGAAATAAAACCTCTCTGCAGACACCCCAGGCAGAAACCTTTGAGGACCAGAGCGAAAATGAAAGTGCTGGAGGGGTCAGAGGCATCCCAGAATCCTGGCCTTATTAACAGCCGAAGGCCAAGGCCACAGTGTCCCCTGTATCTGAGAAACCCAAGCCCTCCTCTGCCTGCCTGGCCTGCTCAGGGCCCTTCCTCACTTCACTCTGCCTAGGAGTCTGTGAGACCCCGGACTGGGAACGGAGAGTGCAGGCAAGCAGACAGAGCTGGTGACTGCTGGAGTTCACGCACATTTATTCAATTGACACTGATGGGAAGTGGGGGGAGACAGGTTTTCTTCCACACAAACCATCAGACGATTTCACAGCGTCTCCCCAGCCGCAGAAGTCTAAATCAATGCACACCCAGTGGACAGAGAACGCAGATAGCAGCCTGCGATACAGATATTTACACATGGTTACAGGACCCCTNGAGACAGGTTTTCTTCCACACAAACCATCAGACGATTTCACAGCGTCTCCCCAGCCGCAGAAGTCTAAATCAATGCACACCCAGTGGACAGAGAACGCAGATAGCAGCCTGCGATACAGATATTTACACATGGTTACAGGACCCCTGCCACAGGATGTGCCCTGGCCCACCCCACCCCCACCTCTCTGGTCCCTGACCCAGACCCTCCTCTCCCACCCCAACCTCATTGCCTTTAGCTACAATAAATATCCCAGGGCCTGGGACGGAGCAGACCGCGGATAGTCTGCTGGCCCTGGATGGCTGGACCCAGCCGGCCACGGGAAAGGGGTAAAGTTCCTTCCAAAGCGCCCCGGACCCAAAAGAGGGAGGATTTTCCTCAATGGAGTGGGATCTCGGGATTGCCCAGGCATTGTGAAGACCCTCGCTTCACCTCTCCTTTCACCTCCGCCTGTGTGGACACTGCAGTAGGCTTCAGAGAGAGAACGAACGAGAAGGGGGGGGGGGGGTTGCATTTTCCTTTTAAGCACAAAGTAGATAATAGATGTCTTTAAATTATAATATTGAACAATCAGGGCCTCAAAGCTGGGGAAGGAGTGAGGGAGAAGCAGAAGGGGACACCTCTCTGCGCAGTTGGTGTTTCTGGCGGGATCTGCCCGGGCCTGGGCAGGCACCTCTCCGGGAAAACATTCTTCCGGGGCTGCCGAGAGGCGCAGAGACTGGGAAAAAGCGAAGACATCCCCTCCCCCTTTTACTGCTTAAAGTGAAATGGGATCACGGCTAGCGACCTCGTCGCGTAGACCCGGGCCTCTTCCTGAGCGATGAAGCCCGCTTCGTCCCAACTGTCGGAGAGATTCCGAGCGTGGAACCACGGGCGCCGGCCCAAGGTCTGGAGACTCTTCATAAATAGACTCCCTGAGTTCCGCTGGGGCCGCAGGAGCTCGAGGAGAGACTGAGGTGTGCGGGCTCAAAGTGGCCCGGATCCCGACACGGTCAGAAGTGGCAGCCACTGAGGCCTGCGACTTTGCCGGCAAATGGGGGCCCTGAGGACAGGAGAGCGTCCCCGTGGTGCGAGAGGCGAACGTGGCCGGCCACTGGAGCCAGGGCCGGGGCAGTCAGCATGGCCAAGACCTGGGCCTGACCCCCAGGACCCGCCGAGGCCGAGAACGGCGACCCCGGGGAGCCCTCGCCGGCGCCCGGGGGTGCTGCTCCGCCGCCACCGTGGCCCATAATGTGGTCTATAGAGAAGGAAGGCCTCTGCCCGGCCCCGGCGCCCCCTCCGCCCGCGTCCGTCTTGAGGCCTGGGCGCAGGAGTGCGGTGCCTGCTGCGGGAGGGCTCAGGGACGCGGGGTAGAAGGCTTTGGTGCAGCCAAGCTCCGCGCCCAGGAAGGCTGGCAGGCCCGAGGGGCCCGGGCCCGATCCTGCGCTCGGAGCAGGCGCAGGGGCCGGAGCCGAGGCTGCGCTCGCGAACACCGAGGCCGTCGGAGGTCCGGGTGGAGGCGCCGCGGCACGGCCCGGGGGTACCGACAGCTGGCAAGGGGCGGCGGCGGCGGCGAAAGCAAAGGCGTGGGGGTGTGGATGTGGGTGCGGGGCTGGGCCCGGCGGGGGTGCGCCGTAGGCCGGGAGCGCCAGCCCATAGCCGTAGCCATAGGCGCCGTAAGCCGCGAAGCCCGGCAGGAAGGCGCCGGGGTCCCCCGCCGCTGCAGCCCCGCCGCGCAACAGCAGCTCAGGGTGCGGGTGCGTGTGTGGATGCGGCGGCGGCAGCGGCTGCCGCTTGAAGCGCTTGCGGCGCCGCAGGAAGCTGCCGTTGTCGAACATGTCGGCCGACTCCGGGTCGAGCGTCCAGTAGTTGCCTTTGCCAGGGTTGCCCGGCTCGCGGGGGATCTTGACGAAGCAGTCGTTGAGCGAGAGGTTGTGGCGGATGCTGTTCTGCCAGGCGNATCTGGATTTCTATTCGTCGGTCTGAGAATTTCTTTCTCAATTTCCCTGTTTCTCCCACCCCCAGTCTCACTACAGGGCCACCTACGTTCCTTCTCCCTTCCCCCTTCTCTCGCCGGACTTGCAGGCTCTACCGACAGGCAGCGCCAAGACCTCTGTCAATGAACCCTGACCTCAACCGCAAGCCAGTGCTGCCTTCAGCTTTCACATCCTTGAGCACACAGTGTTGGTTCCGTGCTCTTTTTCTCATCAGCTGGGTTCCTGGCCATACCGTTAGGACTTCTCTCCTGGCCTCCCTCCAGCAACCAGTAACTCCCAATTCAGACTGGGGCCGTCTCAACCTCTGGGAAGATGGGCACTGGACGTAATCAAGTACAGAGCCGATGGACCGGCTGCTGCCCCGACAGCGCCCCACAGTGGTCAAAGCTCAGGCATGCGGGCCGCGAGCCCAGCTGCGCTCAGCTGTCGCAGACTGTAGGGCTGTCAGCTAGTCATTCCCCACCCCTACCCGCCGCCTAAGTTTGCTGCTCTAAACAGTAGTTAAGAGCAAAGACCCTGGAGCCAGCCTGCTGGGATCCCAGTGTTGGCTTCAGTCCTTACCTGCTCTTTGTATTTTGTGTTTCTTCCTCTGTAAAAATGAGATTAAAAACATCCACCCCCTGATTAATATGTAAAAGTAGCCACATCACTCTAGGCTAGATACAAAGGATGTTAAAGGCACTTTGCAGACTCCTGGGTTCGAGAAAGGGGTTCGGAGCAGTGTAGTCTCCCATCTGGATCTCATACCCTCTTCTAGCCCTGGGCTGGGTTACACGGCTGCTATCTATTAATAGTCCTCTCCAGTCACCCTGCTGAACTAGGCTTTCTGTAGATAGTACTGGGGGCAGAGTAGAAGAGATTTCTCCGCCCTGCAGGCTATATCTCAGCCGGGTCATGTGAGAGTGGATGAAATCTTTCACCCAACAGCAGTCTCCATTCTAGTGTATTCCACAGGGGGGACAACAGATACCCAGGGGGCAGGGGGACTCAGTCTCCTACAACATGAAAAAGCACAGCTGAGTGCAAACCTTGTCATGGAATCCTCATAATAAGAGTTCTCCGTCCTCCCCAGCGATTCTAAGAGCAGAAGAGAGTGGAAGGCAGATCTGGCTGCTCATATACTGTGAGAGCAAGTCTGCTAGGCAGCCCCACCTGGGGCTTCAGACCAAGGGGATCCACCTAGTATGCTGGGTCCGCAACAAAGACTGTCCTTGGGAAAAGAGAAGTGCTCCAGGCCTCCAACCATAATCAAGAAATTGGACAGAGACTAGTGGCCCTGGAATCAGAATTTCATAGGTGTTGGGGCCCCCTAGGAAGCAAATAAAGGCCTTGGGGACAGGTATTTGCGTGAGTCCAGATGAACTCACATACCCAGGGTTGCTAGATTTACCAGATTTATTTTATCTGGCAAACCTATGCAATCTCCAAGCTTGCTCATTACTACAGGGACCTCTCACTGATACAGACACCCCATACCATCCATTACATACACAGCAGCTCCAACCAAGCTGCGCTCTGGTAATGTCTAAGTAAATGGAGAGAAAAACAACACTGGCATCATCCTTCTCCACCTCACTTTCTAAATGTCCTTATTTCTAAAATGGCAAATATGAACCAGTAGCTTCTTTCTTTGCCAGCACTCTCTCCTGGTTCCCCTCACTCCAGCCCCCTGCCCATGTTCAGGGTAAAACTAACAGAGGCGTTTGCTGCCCAGTTAAGACTCTTGCTCCAGTCAAGACTCCACCTTTCTACACAGCAGCTGCAGCCACCAGCCCACACCTCTGCCTGACCCTGCTTCACCCTCCATTCTGCTGAGACTCAGGTCAAGGAAAGAAGACATGGCCCCCTCAACCCTGCTCTGCAAGGTGATTCTTTAAAAATCCTACAGATTCTTCAGAACACACACTTGTAAGAGTGGAAACAGTCCAAGGAGATCATGTGACTTGCTAGGCTTTTTGAAGGGCCCCTCTGTTGGGTTGGGCCCAGGTGTCCAGGCTCCCAGACTAGAACTCTATTCAAATAAAGCCTGCTTAACACCTGACCCAAGCTCAATACTTGCCTGGGGAGGTGTTTCTGGGAGCTTCTCACTCCTCCCAAAGCTCTGGCCAAATTTGTTTTGAACAGTGCCAGGAATAGGTGCCCTGGGGCTGGGAGAACGGTGACCCAATATTCGGGATTCGTTTAGTTTCCTGCCCTTCTCTCGTGGCTCCAGCCTTTCCTGCCTGCAGGCTCTGCTTCTTCGATGTCTCTGGGTCGTGTGTGCGTCCTTGGGTGTATCTGTCACTCCCCGCCGCGAAAACCTGGGTGCTGACATAAGTCTAGGCTTTCAGCACCCATGCCTGCAGCCTCCAAGAAGAAGGAGGCAACAGATCGTGCGGGTCTTGGTTACAGTGTCACTGGTAGTTCTCAGCCTCTTTTCTCCATCTCACTATTTAGCCACCTTTCTCGAGCAGCCCAGAAAGGATTGAGAGAAAGCATCTGGGGCGGGGGTGGCGGGCGCTGACCCAGGGAATTTTACACTCGGAAATGTTCGGAGCATCGACAAGAGGTTGCTGCTTGTTTGTTGCGCTGTGCAGCTATCCATAGCGCCCTTCCCCGTATGGCTCCTCCCTCCCCTTCTTCTGGCCCCTGTAGACTTGCTTTTCTCGGCTGGAGGGAAAGGAGAGATCTCGGGTGGTTGTGAGAATATAATTGTCATCATGAAACCGGCCACGAGCGGCGCCGGCGCAGAGCTTTCCCGCGGCCTTGCCACGGTTCGCATGCGGTGAGCGCGGAGGTCCGCCCCTCCGTGCAGACCCGCTGCCAAGCGCCGCCTGCGCCAGGCAGGGGACCCCACGCTTCCACGCTTCTCTGATTTTACTCACAAACCTAACCAAGCTACCGCGCAGCCGCTTGCTCTTTTGATCTCTCCCCGGGGCCGCAGCTCTGGAGCAAGACGGCGGTTGGGCCGCAGCGGGTCCATCTCCCCTTTCTCCTCCAGATCATCGCCTGCTCAAAGACGGTCGGCTGTCTTGGCCCTGAGTGGGAGGCGGGAGACTCCAGATCTTGTGACCTGCAGGGGCGAGCTGCAGGCGGCGGGGCTCCACACACAGAGTTTAGGGAGAGGCCGGCCTCTCCGCGACCCCAGAAATGGCAGGGCCTTGGGCGGCATGAGCTCTTTCACTCCCAGGCTAGCTAGCTCTGCACCATCTCAGGGGTCGGTGCCTCTGCGGTCCCTGACACCTCGGGAATCCTCCGCCTCTTGGAGGAAACGACTTTCGCTCCTTCCATTGTGCACGGCCACTGTCCCCCGGCTGCGTGATGGGGGCTCCCAGGAGCACCCTCTGGCCTCAGCCCTGGGCGCCGCGGAGCCTGTGCACTCCGGTTCGTTCGCGGGAAGAGGGTTGCGGGCTCCGGAGAGGGTGAAAAAACAGCGCGGATTCCAGACCACTCTCTCGACCAGGAAAGCCGGCTTCGCAGCGACCGGGAAGGACCGGCCGCACACGCTTGGGAGATATGCCGCAGGGCCTGGGGAGTTGGGGACGCTTCCAGGTGTGTGGAGGCCTGGGCGTCAGGTCAGAGCGCCTTGTGGAGTGCGTTCTGGGTCCGCGTGCGAGTGTCTGCCCCTCCGGGCGTAGGGCGACGGTGGCTTTGTGTGCTCAAGTACGTCTCTGAGAGGCCAGCGCCGGGGCCGAGTTCTCCCCTTCACGATCGCACATCTGGGCCGGGGACAGCCCTGGAACGATCGCCAGCCAGGCCCACAGCTCCACCTCGGGGCCCGAAGGTGTGCGACTTGGTCGCGAGCTGCAGACCCACTCCGGGCCGCGGCGTTACCCTCCAGGAAAAGAGTATGTGAGGGTGCGAGCCTGGGCAGGGGGCTTGCACCGTGGCGAGGAGAGGAGGGGACAGAGGCCTCGCGAGGAGAGCCAGGAGGACTGCCGCGGCCGCGGAACCAGACGGCTTCCCGCAGCCCCATACTGGGGTGGGGAGGGAGGGGCGGGTGCGGGGCCGTCCGGATGAGATCCCCTACCCTATACGCACGAACGAACGCGCACACGCGCCGTCACGTTTAGCCTTTCGGAGCCCCAGGCAGGGTCACTGATGATGCCGTAAGTCCTAGCAGGGGCGAGTAAATATTGCTGGACCTGAGTCCTTTGGAGCTGCTGTGGAGCCGCGGAAGCCAAGCTATAGGGGACCAGCCAGAGTCCCGGCTCTGCCGCGCGGGAGCTGGGGACGGATTCCAGGGAAACAGCGACCTCTGGAGGAGCCGCGCAGACACGCAATGAGGCAGGGACTGGACCACCAGGTCTGGGGAGCAAAGCGCCCCTTCCCCACCCCTCTTGGCAAAATCATTCAGAAGCTTATAATCTCTGGACTCCTCTTTGCGCATGCTTGTTTCCTTTCCCAGCTTGTACCCAAGCTTCAAATCCTGGCTCAAATTCTGCCTTCTTGAGAGCCCAACTCATCTTTCCCTCTTCCTGCTCTGAGCTCCTAAGAACCTAAAGCCTGTGAACCCTCGACTCGAGCGCTCTACCGCACTCGGCAATGATCTTTCTCCAAAGAAAGGGTCATTAGTCCATCCACTCCACCTACCCTTTGCATTACATGCTGAATGTGCTGTTTTCCTTCCGCCCCCCTTCACCACCAGTAAATGAAGAATGAAATCATGTATCCCAAAACTGGACTGTCGGTTCATTTCTTAGATAGGGAAATTGAGACCTATTTTCAAGTCAGAGAGAGGGCTGACTTGCCCAAGGTCACACAGCAAAGGTGGAACTACATCCCATGTCCCAGCCCAGAGCCCTCTCCATTTCACGAGAATAGGAAAGGAAAATGCCAGAAGGAACTTGTGTGTTCCTGTGTAGAGGCGGGCCTTGGTGGAGGTGGCGGGGTGGGGGGTGTAGTTCCTGTTCCAGGATGGGGCAGTAAGGAGGGCAGGGAGCGCAAAGTTGCCCTGGGAGATCAAACTCTTCTTTACCCTGACTCCAACCCAGATCAAGCTACTTTGAAGGGCTCCAAATTTCAGAGGTTGGCCAAGCATCCTTACATCAGCAGGTAGGTCTGTTGGAGGCTGAAAATAACTTCAATTCAGGTAAATACCACCCTCTCCTCTAACCTAGAAAGGGAGAGAGGGGCTAGTAATAAATACCCAGAGGGTGCTGCTGAGATCTGAGGTCAGCCAGAGAAGGCCTTCTGGTCCTTGCAGTTAGAAGGTTAAGGGAGAAGCTGGGAGGGTGATTGGCATGAATTTGTAGGAGGCTCCTGTGATACCTGCCTGGCTGCCTGAGGCCTCCTCAGGGATGCTCTCCTTCTGGGCATCATGTGCTTCTCTACAAAGGCTACCAGACAGCCTGGTCCCTGCCTGCTTGTCCAGCCTTATCTCCAGCCTTGGCACTGATTTGCTCTTTCTCATGTCTTCACCTTGCACGCAGCTCACTCCTCCTAATCCATCCATTTCAAATGTCAAGATTTCTGAATTGCTTCCCCTCCCCCTAACTCCCCACACTGGCCAGGCTGTGCAGAGCTCCTGCTTCTGTTTCCAAAATGCTAATTCCCTCTCGTCACAATTTGTTTTCTAGTCTGTTGCCCTTGCTAGACTGTGTACTCCTTGAGAACAGAAATTATATTTGTCTTCATCCTCATCTTTCCTTCTCTACAAAATAGGGATAATTGTACCTACCTCATTGAATAGTTGTGAGAATTAAATGAAATAAGGCATTTAGCCCAGTGCCTGAAACTTGCAGAGGAGCTCAACAAATATTTCTTATCACTATCATCCTGATTATTAAACACTACCTCCTGCCAGGCACAAAATCCAGTACAGATACTCAGATAATGTAAGATACGTGGATACATGGATGAATACATGAGTGAACCATACGACACACTTGTCGCTCTGGGACTCTAGACAAGGCTGTATCTAGCTTACATCATCACTAGAGATGTGTGTTCTCTTATGACACTGTTTCTCCCCCATCAGTCCCCTTCCCTGAAGGAAGGGGAATGTGTATCCCCATCAGGGGGAGTTTCTCCCTGGTCCCTGAACCCACTGGATTTCTCTCTCATGCTGTCCACCTCAGTTTCTTTCCTTTAAAATGGTTCTGATCAGTCAAACCAGCCACACTTTGCCAGAATCTCCCTAGGGACTCTCCACTGCCTATGAGACAAGACTGAATCTCCTTAGCTTCGTGAGCTGAATATGTTTGAGATGTCCCACCTCTCTGTTGGGTAAGATCTCCTGTATTCCGTGTGGTCCTCTTGATGGGGCTGTTCCGTTTCTTTGCTCCTCACACTTGCCTCCAGGAGCAGACAGGCAACCTGGTTGGATCAAACATAGCATTGCAAGCCCAAGGTGATAGGCCTAGGTGGGACCTAAGTCAAGCCAGTCACTCCTTCTACAAGATTCAATATATGAACCCTGAGATGCCAGGATATAAGGACTCTGGGGCTCTGGGATACATGGACGTGGAACTCTTGGAGGTTCTCCTTTTGGATCAGAAGATGAGCACGCAGGTCTAGCTGCCAGCAGCCATCCTTCCCGTCATGGGGAGAGTGCTGTTTGCCATCAGAGTCCATCCACAGATGAAAACACCCTAAGAAGCCAGAGCTTAGTGACAGTGTTGAGTCCTCCTCCTCTGCCTGAAACTAGAACCCTTAGACTCCCCAGGTATTCTAAAGATATTCCCCTTCCTGCTTAGTAGGTGGAGTCAAATTTTTCACAAACAGCAGCACCACAGCAGAGGAAGATCCTGAGTTCCTGAGACCATTGAGGTCCCATGCCATTCTGAACTGCCTGCAGAGACTTTTATGTGAAAAAGAAAGAAACTTGAATCTTGGTTAAGCCACTGTTGTGGGATTTTCTTTGGTATGTAAGGTTGGGGAGGAGGGAATCAGTTGCTCACAGTTGAGTTTAACCCTAATTAACACAAGGAGGGGTGGGGGAATGTCTCAAAGACATGAGACCTGGTTTGGGGGGTGTTAGCCTGGAGAATAAAAGACTCGGGGTTGACATAGCCGCCATCTCTAGATCTCTGCAGGGCTGACCTGGAGCATAAAGACCAAGGCAAAGGGGGATCTGAAGGTTATAAAGAGGCTCAATCTCTGTGACTCCATGGAAGGGAGAAATTCCATCATGGCTGTCCTCCAGAGATTCGATCTGCTGCCTTGATGGTCGTGAGCTCCCCATCACTGGAAATGCATAAGCAGAGGCTGGATAATCACTGGGCAGGAATCTTAAAGCCATCCAGGCACAGCAGAAAGAGTACAGGTCTTAGAGCTGAGTTTTAATTATGCTCTCACCACTTAATGGCCTCAGACAAATAATCTCTCTAAGCCTCATTTTTCTCATTTGTAAAGTATCCAGGTAGCTAGGTTGGAAACAGAGACCAAGGAAATTTCCTGGCACTACCTCTCAGGGGTTTACGAAAACTAGTACTCCAGTTGGAGCCAACTAGGAGTCAAGAGGCCTTGGTGAGGCTCCTTGCTCTCCTCTTCAACCTTGGCATTTTTGAGCATGCCTGCTCCAACCTGCCAAGAGAATGTACCTCCCCTGGTTTGCTCATGAGACTGGAGAGGAGCAGTTGCACCTGAGGACTGGGATCTACTCCCAGATCTTCCCCTCCCTTCCTGTGTCACCTCAGCTACAACTCTGAACTTCTCCCATCCTCAGTTTCCTTATCTGACATGTGAGAAGCACATCTTCTCTTCTGGGCACCCTGGATCCAGAATCAGGGCTCTTAACTACAGTACTGTGCCCTATCTGTACTCCAAATGTGAGCAATTGACATTCACAGCAATAATAATTATCATGTTTCTGTAGAGCCTGACCTTACCCAGGTTCTTGCTCTTCCCAGCCCAGGTCAGCCTGGCATGGTGCCATGTGCCACATGAGCTGATGTCATGAGTCTGGGATGACCTGAGTTTCCCTGGCTGTGGAGGGGCTTGGTTTCAGCCGGGAGTTTGGCTCTCATCATCACATGCTTGCTCTCACAAAGGGCTCTGCTTGATCTTCCCTCGTCCACTTCCTCCCACAAGGCTGAGGCTACTCAGATTTGGATGATTAGAGGCAAGGAAAGGAGAAATCAAAGGCCAGAGAGGAGCCGATCTTAGAACGTGATTCTATGATCACTAGAAGGGAGTCATGTGTGGGGTCTGAATGAGGAGGGCCAGAAGGGTAAATGGCAGTGTCTGGCAGGAGGCCTGGAGGTCGCTACACCTGCCAGTGATGCCCAGGGTTTGGGGGCTGGAAGGGAGAAGGAGCGATCACCCTGCACAGACTGATGCCCAGGACATAGACCCACCCAGGGTGGAGGTGGCAAGTGCCCAGCATTCCCAAATCTAAAGACCAGAACCTCTTTGGGAAGGCCACCGAGGAAGAGGGCAGTGAGGTCTGAGTAGGTGAAATTCTGACCACAGTCACTAAGAGTCCTTTTGTTAAATAAAAGAGGGCAGCTGCCAAGAATAGGGGAGAATGGAAGATCTGGGAGGGCTTCCTAGGGGAGGTGGAAACTGCAGCGCGTTTTTCTCTTCTAAAACAAATCATGAGCAAGTGCCTTTCAGAGATCTGAAGCCACCCTCAGCCCCAATTGGCATCCAAATGGATCCTAGCTTTCTTCTACAGATTTGCTGCTCAAATCACGTGCATACAAGGTGGCCAATAGGTGGCGCTTTTGTCTCCACAAAATTAATGAGCGCGACCAGGGGAGAGAAGGAAGTGTCCAAGAGGGAGAAAGGGGAAAACTGAAAGAAAAAGGAAACCAGAACCTGTCACTTGGCTTGGGAAAGTAGCTTTCAGTATCAGGACTGTGGGTGTGAGTTGAGGGGACACAGATATTGGGATGAGCTGAGGAATTGTATTGGTGTCTGGGGCTTTCCATCCAAGTTTCCATCTCAGAGGAAGAGAATGAGTTTGGAGTCGGGGGACCTGGAGTCCAGTTCTGAGTCTGTCACCTTGCAGCTTGACCTGAGTAAGTCCCTTAACCTTTATGAGCCTCAATTTCATCATCTATTAAGTGGAGCTAAAAATTCCAACAGGCTTCCCTGGTGGCTCAGATGGTAAAGAATCCTAATACTGCCTCCCTGCATTCCCGGAATAAACTGTTTGCTTGATGGTGCGTTTTTATGATACACTACTGGCTTTAATTTGGTGATATTTCACTAAGGAACTCTGCTGCTGCTTTCATATGCGAGAATAGCTATAGTTTGCACGTTCACAGCTTATCAGGTTTTGATGACATCATTAAGTAGATAGAATTGGTTTGACTTCCGTTCTTCTCGTGCTCTGGAACAATTTACATAACTAGAAAAACAGGTTCCTTAATGATGTGGAAGAGCTCACTGGCAGCTGGCTGGCCTGAGTGTTTTCTGGTGGGAGCAGTGGGGGAATGGTCTCTGTCAATGTTTTCTGCTTTCTGCTGTACGAATATGTCTGTTGTTTGTTTAGTCACTAAGTTGTGTCCAACTTTTTTTTGAGACCCCATGGACTGTAGCCCACCACGCTCTCTTGTCCATAGGATTTCCCGGGCAAGAATACTGGAGTAGGTTGCTATTTCCTTCTTCAGGAGATCATCCCAACCCACAGGTCAAACCCATATTTCCTGCTAGGCAGGTGGGTTTTTTTTGAACCACGGAGCCACCAAGGAAGCCCCTATTAAGATTAGTTACTCCTTAAATTAGTCAAATGAAACCAGGTTGTCTACTAGTCAAATGCCTGTGCCCCTCAAAGTTTCAGAGTGGGCATGTGAAGTGAAAGTCACTCAGTCGTGTCTGACTCTGCGACCCCATGGACTATACAGTCCATGGAATTCTCCAGGCCAGAACACTGGAGTGGGTAGCCTTTCTCTTCNATGCCTGTGCCCCTCAAAGTTTCAGAGTGGGCATGTGAAGTGAAAGTCACTCAGTCGTGTCTGACTCTGCGACCCCATGGACTATACAGTCCATGGAATTCTCCAGGCCAGAACACTGGAGTGGGTAGCCTTTCTCTTCTCCAGGGGATCTTCCCAACCCAGGAATCGAACGGGGTCTCCTGTGGGGTCAGGCAGATTTTTTTACCAACTGAGCTATCAGGGAATAGGCATGAGACTGTGATTAAATGGGAAAGTGTGTAACCTCCATGGAATAGGATGGTTCTAGCCAATGGCTGCTTGTCTCTATACCTTTGTACTACTTTTCTCTACCACCACCATTACTGCTACCAAGCCACCGTCCTTTCCTGCCTGGATACTGCAGTAGCCTTTTAACTGGTCTCCCCACCGCACCCCAGTTCCCCTCTAACAGCATATTTGGGGCTATGAAATTTCTTTTCAGACTTTTCCTTTGACTGCATTGTATGGATTTTAATATGTACTATTCTCACCTTTATGATTTTATAGTCTGTAACGATAATTTTCCTCTAATTTTTGAGTTACTTAGATAAACGACTTAAATCTTCAAGTGCTTGTTTCAAAATCTGGTCCAAGAACATGTTCTTATACAATCATAAATTTATGAACACTTTTTAATGTTGCGTTTTTGTTTCAACAGTAATCTTAAACACATTCATTTAAGCGTATTGTGGATCACTTAAATGACCTCCTGATATCATAGGTATCAGACAGTTGGTATTTAGAGGTTTCATTTGCATTTATTATCAAGGAGTCCTTTAGTCTTGAGATAAGGTCAAAAATGATATAGCCTTGATAAATAAGTGCACCGTTTGGGCCTGTTGGCGACATGGCCTGCTGCCTGAAGGAATGCTTGCACTTCATTCAGAAGAAAAAAGAAAAATGGATGGATTTAGCCATCACACGGCTCAAGGCACACCAAACCCAAAGACCTACAGTGGGGCCATCACAGTCAGATTCACGGTACAAGTGTTTCACTTCAGCAAAACAATGTCTTTTTTTACATTTGATTAATATAATGAATTTGAATTTTTATTTTGTAGCTCTGTTTGAATTTATTAAAATACTTTGTTTTACAGTTATATAAGAGATACAAGTCTGAGGAATTTATACCTGCTTGTATTAAATGACATTATAATAAAAAAATTAAAATCAATTCTGGGGGCCCACAGAGCTTTATTCCTTTAGGAGAAGACCACTTTAGCCTCCTGTATCCTGCAAAATCCTCCCCCTACCTCATATTTCTAGGTATTTCCCATGGGCTTAAAACCAGCCAAGCCAGTCCCTAGCAGTAGAGGGTTCTCCATGTGGCCCGTTTTTTCTTCTGCCTTCCCAGGTGAAGCACAACCCTGAAGATTACCTGAAGGAGCTTCTCTACTGACGCGCTGGCCTGTGTCCTTGCCGAGGATGTCACTTTCCTAGGTACTCAGTTTTCTACCTGCCAGGGTGACAGTGGCCACTTTCTTGAGCTGAATCCCACAGGCTCTCTAAGCAGCTCAGCACCATCACGGGCCTAAAGTCATTCTTTCCGGGGGTTCCAAATCCCCCTAAATCAGGAAGCAACCCCTCTCAGCTCACCTGTGAGTAATTCCTTATTCCTATAAGGAACTCAGAACTGTTCCCCTACCTTAACTCTCCTACCCAAACAAGCATCCCTCATTTCTATAACACCGAGCCTCCTTCCAAGTTTCCCAGTAGGTAGGTAGGGTAGGCGGGAAGTGTGTACTGAACCCAGGAAACAGTCTCCCATTCCCCTCGTTCTCAACCACCTCTAAATAAAGTCTACAGAACACAGCTTTGACACAATCAATTAATTGTAAAAGGGCACACTTAGCTTCTCATGCTAAAATAATCATCTTAATTTCAGATAATGCAAAAATTTCCCCCAAATTGACCTAGACTGAAACAAAAAAATAAACCAAAAGGAAAGATTGGAATCACAGGAGCACAGGATCCAACAAAGGATAGAGATAGAATTCCAAGGAAAACAGTAAAGGGAAATTTCAGGGCCACATATGGGCAGCAGACATGGAGCACAATCAGCCCAGTCTGAAGCTGAAGGACAGAAGGCTCTGGGAGAGATGCCCTCGGGAAAGGAAAAACACGACCAAAAGCGATGACAGAGTTCCTGATAAAGAGTTGACTTCATGAAAAACTATGCTATTGGAAGATATGGGAAGAAGATTTAGCTGCAGGTGTAAAGCTAAGCAAATGAAAACAAAAATAAGGCAATAGCTCCAGGAAAGTTCAAAGTTGCACCAAAAGAGAAAAAAAAGAAGAGTAGTCATGGTACACTAGCAACTTATTCGAGAACAAAATTTATATGGCAATAGTCATGTAAAGGGGCTTCCTTGTTGACACAGGGGTAAAGGATTTGCCTGCTAATGCAGGAGATGCAGGTTCAGTCCCTGGGTTGGGAAGATACCCTGGAGAAGGACATGGCAACCCACCCCAGTATTCTTGCCTGAAGAGTCCCATGGACAGTGGAACCTGATGGGCTATAGTCCATGGGATCACAAAAAGTCAGATACAACTTAGTAACTAAACAAGAAGAAGAAGTAATGTAAATCCTAGAAACTAATTTAACCAAACGTTGGTAATTTCAGATGGAGTTGGGAAGAGATAGATATTTAGAGGTAAATGATCATCTATCATAATAGGAAGTTAATCATTTCTGTTTTAAGAAAGAATAGTACAAGCATGGAAATAGGAAAGTAGATCCAAAAGAGACAAACATGAACTGAAAACAGATGCTTCTAAGAAACCAAGCACGGGTCCTAAGGTCTTTGATTGCTATTTGACTTGCTAGGTTGTATGATTGTTTCAGTTTAATAAAAACAAAACTCAAGTGTTAACAAATGTATCTTCAGAGTAAAGATGATATCAAGTTTTCTATAAGAATGAAGGGGTATTTGCTTAACATTTCTGAAGACTATTCAAATTATTTCCTCTGAAAAGAGGGTAGAGGAAATAATATTGAAATCTCACTTCTAGAGAAAAAAGTGTTTGGTGCTTTAAAGAGAGAATTGAATTAGAGCTTTTGCTTTGTTTTTTCAACACCTCCCAAAGTGTCAAAATTCGTAGGATGCTCTATGCCATGTAGCTTTCCAGACAGTGAACTCTGTAGAGGCATAAACACTCTCATGTTTGCAGCCCTATTCTTCTCAGAGCCCAGCACAAGGTCTGGCACAGTCAGCCCTCCCTGATGTTAAAGGAAAACTAAAGAAGCATTTTTAAAAATAAAAGTCTTTCTGACTTTCTAGTTCAGTATTTACCTTTCTGATAGTTCCATGCAGACATTTCTCATCTTGTCCCCACTATTTCAAGATCCCAGGGACAGAGACTTGTATGGCAAATGAGATTTGAATTCAGAATTCAAGAAGCACTTCCCGACTTCAGCCAAGTAAGAAGGATCCTCTTCTTCCTGTCTGTGGAAATTTCTTGGATTTGGAAGGAATTTATCATGAAGTTCTGTGAGGCAGGAGGACTGTAACACCATTTGGAGCAGAAGCAAGTATGCATTTTTATCTCCGCGGGGCTCCATTCCTTAGAGAACTGAGGGCCGGATCTTCCCTACCTGCTTAGCTGCAGGGAGGGGCGGTTTTCTCATTGGACCAATGGGGACTTAGTCTCCACCTCCACGTCTTTCAGCTCTACTGCAGATCAGGCAAGTGAGAAAGAGTAAGAAGGTGCCAAAGTACTGTCAGCCCAATCATTATTCAGTAAGTCAGGCACAATATTAGACACTAGGGATTCATTCATTCAGTCAGTCATCAAATATTAAGTGAAGGGCTGTTATACATCAGGCAAATTAAATCTGACTTGCCCAAAGGGGTTAATAGCTGAGGGAGCGGGATCTATCCAGAGCATTTCATACCAGACTCTGCATACCTACTGCCCTACCTCCAAAGAGGGCCTTCGCTGAGAGCCTTTCTCCTCTATGAGCTGCTTATTCTCTGTGCTTGCCCACCATCGCTGCCCCCAGAGCTTTAAACTCTTGGATCAGGCACGTCCAACATGCAAATCACGTTCACCCTGGGCTCAGACACACCGATCCCCTCCCCTCCCCTTCCCCACACCTAATTCAGGCCCTCGTAGACTAAAAGCCCTGGGGCAAAGGAGCTGGGAAAAGCCTGACGCTTAGCGTTTGGATCAGCACCAGAAAGCAGGATAGGGTCAAAGGCCAACTCCCTCCCTCCCCTGCAACTTCTGAATGCTCAATGCTGCCCTGTCCTTGGTGCTGGGGACAGTCATGCATCAGCTCAAGTCCCTGCTGCTCCAGCTCCCATTTCAGCAGGGGAGTTAGGACAGGGTGCAGAATCCAGCTCCAGAAGTTCAGCAGGGCATGTATGTTTCTGCAGCCTGGTCCCACTCCTTAAAGTAGAAATAGTCTTTTAAACTGAGCCCCAGCCTTGGCACCATGGCTTTAGTCCAGAATACTGTGTATGCTAATCACCCTGGAATTTTGTTAAATTGTGGAAACCGATGATTCAGTGGGTCTGAGTTAAGATTCTGCATTTCTACCAAACTCCCAGGTACCTGGACCACAGTTTGAGTGGAAGGCTGTAGGGCACTTGCCTCATTTCTCTGAAAACTCATTGATAATCTCTCTTCCTCACTAATCCATAAGCTCAAAGCATGGATCTTGCCCACTTGTTTAGTGATTATATTCCCAATGCTTGGCACATTCAGTGAGTGCTTTTTGTAGGAGTAGCCATTGCTCCCTTATCTATGGGAGCTGGGAATAATCCCACACAGCAGACAAATCCACTGGCCAAATACACTCACCTGCATGCCCCATCTCTACCAGCTTCTGCAGCAGGTGATGGATGGCATTTCATCAGGCCTACTATGAGCACAGCTATGGCTGAATCACATCCTAATCCTACTTCATGAACCTTTGCCTGGTAACTCACAAGGGGCTTACCCCATGTGGCAACCCAAGATCCTGAACAGAACTCCCCTACTGTCTCCCCAGACCACTCCCCCAAGTCACCAGCCAGCACACCAAGCCCAGAGGAAAGTTTCTTCTTTTTAATTAAACTAGTGTTAATTAAAAATAATAATAATCTAGTAAGTCTCAAGTTTTTCAGATGATGGGGCAGCCCACTAACTCCTCCTGAAGTCAAGGAGGCCTTGGTGTTGCTTGTCTCAGAAATGAAGAGCTGTCCGGGGGTCTGGAGGAGCTCAGCCAGGTTCCAGTCTGTGTCAAAGGGGAGTGCCCTCTCAGGAGGCAACTGAACGGACAGGTAAGTGGGAGTCGGGGACAAGCTTGTGGGGGGAATGAAGGGACAACAGTCAGGGAGTCACAGACCTAGGAGTCTGGCCTCTAATGTGTTATTGAAAAACAAACAAAACACCCGGGGGGAGGTTAAAGACCAGTTGGGAGGCGGTTTGAGATCGAAGGTCTGACTTCCAAAGGCTTGAAATTCACCGGAGATTCGAGGTGGGGGCTCACAGGTGGTTCTCCAGGATCCCCAGACATGGGACCCATAATAGTGCAGGGGTCGGGGGTGTGCACAGATGAGGGAAGGCTCACAGTGGAGGGAGAAGAAATGCGGGCCTTACAATTCGGGATGGGGGATGGGGGATGGGGGGTTAAGTCCAGTGGAGAGATGGCGCGAGGTTCCCCAGGGATGAGGGACAGCGGCGGGTGAAACGTGTGCTCAGTCCACGAGGCAGAGCTGGGGAGCTCCGAGGTGCGCTCTAAGGCACGGGTACAGAGACTGGGGCTCCCAGGCAGTGCCCCTTCCTGGGGAAGAGGGGCCCGGGCCGCCCCCCGTCGATGGGAAGGGGGCTCACAGGTAGCGCTCCAACCCAGGCGCGTAGCCCGGCGGCCGCAGGTAGGCCTCCCCCGGGCCGAGGGGGCCGAGCGCGGTTCCCGGCCCTGCCAAGGCCAGCAGCGGCTCGGCTGGCAGCGGGCCGGGGCCCGGGCGCGTCGCGGGCAGCCCCAGGCGGTCGGGCGGCGGGGAGTAGAGCGGCGGGGAGGCGGTGCAGGGCGAGAAGGCGGCGTCGGGGGCCGCGCAGCAGGGCGGCTCGGGGGCGCCCAGCCCCGCCAGCTCGGGCGGCAGGCTCACCAGGCTGTCGACGCTGAAGAGGCGCGCGGGCGGCGCGGAGCCGGGGGCGGCGGGGGGCGGCGGCGCGAGCAGCGCGGGCCCTGGGCCGGGCGCGTAGGGCGCGTAGGGGAAGGGCGGCGGGCCGGCGGCCGGCGGCGGGGCCGGGAGCACCGGCAGCTCGGCGCGCTTGAAGCGCTTGCGGCGCCGCAGGAAGCTGCCGTTGTCGAACATGTCGGCGGCCGCCGGGTCGAGCGTCCAGTAGTTGCCCTTGCCCGGGTTGCCCGGCTCGCGGGGCACCTTGACGAAGCAGTCGTTGAGCGTGAGGTTGTGGCGGATGCTGTTCTGCCACTTGCGCGGGCTGTCGCGGTAGAAGGCGAAGCGCTCGGTGATGAAGCGGTAGATGGCGGCCAGCGTCAGGCGGCGGCCCGGGGCGTGCGCCAGCGCCATGGCGATGAGCGCGATGTACGAGTAGGGAGGCTTCCCGCGCTGCAGGGGCCGCCGCCGCCGCCGGCCCGGCCCGGGCGCCGGCGCGGGCTCCGGCTCCCCGCGGCCCGCCGCCGCCTCCTCGGGCTCCGGCCCGGGCTCGGCTCCGGCGAGCGGCGACGGCGGCGGCCCCGACGGCGCGACCGAGGGCGGGGCCGGAAAGCCCGAGAAAGTTGCGGGCGGCTCCATGTCGCTGCGCCCAGTCATGGGAATGCGGCGGGCTGCCCGCGTTCTCGGAGAGACCCGGGCCGCTGGCCTGCCTTATATGGACGCGGCCCCCTCCCTCTGTGCCCCCAGCCAGGGGCGAGGGCTCGGACCTTCTCCGCTGGCCAGCGCCTCCCCTCTAATTTGCCTTCCCAGTCCTCTTACAAGGTTGACAGTCCTCTCCCCCATCCCCAGCCTTTCACCCCTCCCTTGGCATCGTCCCTTTGGGTCAGTCTTTCCCAGACCCAGCCTCATCCCTTCTCCATCTCCATTGGGTCAGCCCCTGGTCCAAGCCCCATCACACCAGACTCAGTCAGCCCCCTTCCCTTTCCACTCTTCCCTCAACCTCCACCCCTTTGGGTCAATGCCAATCACAAATCCATCCATTCAGAGCACTCTCTGGGCCCCCTCCCCATCCTACGTCTCTCAGCTAAGTCCTGTCGCCTCTGTCCGTCTCTCCTAGTACCCCTCCTCGTCCTTCCAATCCCAGCTGGGGCAGAGATGAGAGCCGCCCAGAGCCAACTTGCCAACCCTCAGCATCCTAATGCTGTGCTGGTCAAAGAGGTGTCAAACCCACCCCAGGACATTAGACAATGGAGAAAGGTAGGTTGAGGGGAAGGGAAGAGCAAGAGGCAGGCTTTGTCAGGGGAGGATATTTCCTGGCTTCGGGGTTAGCATCTCCTCTCTCTGCTATCTCCCCCACAACCTTGTCCCATCCAGGCCAGTAACCTTTGAAAAATCAAAATTGTGAAAAGCGATCCAGCCAGCAGATTTGGGGACCGGAGAACTGATTACTTTAAATCAAGAGCCCCCTAGAAAATCTGTAATTTGGAATTGCCTTCTGGCTGCCTCTTCTCCATGCATCTTCTGTTCTAGAAAAAAGGCTCCCTTTTTCACTCCCTCATGTCATGCCCCCTGGGAAGATGCACAAAACACAGACGAAAAGCTCGAAGTTCCAAGAAGCAGTTACTGGTTCAAAGAGAGATCCCCCAAGTGCTTCCACAGACGAAATCTGAGAGAGCTACCTACTGGCCCAGAAATGCCAGGCTCACATCTCACTGGGGAATGTTCTGGCCGGGTGCGTGCATGCTGCCTCTTCAGTTGTGTCTGAGTCTTTGGGACCCTTTGGATTGTAGCCCACCAGGCTCCTCTGTCCATAGGATTCTCCAGGCAAGAATTCTGGAGTAGGTTGTTGTGCCCTTCTCCAGAGGATCTTCCGGACCCAGGGATTGAACCTAGGTCTCTTGTGTCCCCTGTATTGGCCGGCGGGTTCTTTACCACTAGGGCCATCTGGAAAGCTCCAGAAATGCCAGACTCACAGCTCATTGGGGAAGGTGGTGATGAGGAGGTTCCTTATTCTTTATTAAAATATATCCCTAGGAAATACCATCACCCACCACACTGTTCAAAAGAGATGCAACTCTGAGCCTATTTCAGGAAACTTTCCCAAAGTGACCGGAAAGCCAGACCTGGCTTGGAAGGAACTAAGGAATAAAAGAGCCTTGTCTTAAAGAGGCCTGTCTGTCCTGGAGATAGGCAAGTTCAAGGGAGCAGGGATGAGACTAGGTAAGACTACTGAAGTGGCCTGAATTTAAGGGAGTGCTCACTCTCAGGGTGATACAAGTGCAAGGTCAGCATTTGGAGCCAGTGCCTCCTTAAATTTGGAGCCCTAGGTGTCTCGCCCCAATTCTGGCTGCTGTGAAGTGCCCCTGGGTACAGATGATCAAAGGTATCTACAGCAGCCAGAGGGCCAAGGTCTTCAAATTCCAAACTCAAAGCTCAACAGCCCACTCTCCCAGCTCCAATCTCAGCAGGTAATAGAATAGCCACCATTACTGAGCATTGTGTGTGTGATAAACACATACATTAGCTCACTTATATGTGAATACCTTGTGAGGTCTACTATTATTATCCCTGTTTTGCAGATAAGGAAACTAAGGCTTTGAGAGGTTAAAAGACTTGCCTGACTTCACATAGCTAGTAAGTGGCAGGTGAGATTAAACCTAGAGCTCAGTGTACCAGCACACCATCATACCATGATATTTTAAAGCTGAGACTATTGAAATAATTTACTCTAGAGTCCTTCCAGCTCTCACAACTCATCTGTAAAATTGGTGCCTAGCCTCTCTCCTGACCTCCAAGTCAGCATATTCAAGTGTCCTCAACCCAGTGCACCCCCAACTCCATCTTCCTCCCCATCCTGTAGTCCAAATCTCAGCCAATGGACCCCTTGCCCCTTACCACCCAGATCAGAAATATTGGGCATCATCTCAGGCTCTTCCTTCCCCCATCACACCCCACATCTGAGCAATCCGCAAGTCGTGTCAATTCCACATGGATCCACATCCGTCCTTCCTTCAGTTCTCCTGGCCTCGGTTTCACCCACATCATTGATCGAGCACTTCTGTGCCATGTCCTTTGTCAGTGCTCAGGGGAGACAGAGTGAAGAGATGGACACCCAGACAACTACCAGCCACTTTGAGAGAGACAGGCAGAGAGGACCGAGAAGCAGAGGAAGGAGAAGATGGCACTCTAGAGAGATCTAGAGACAACCACCTTCCCATTGCAAGTGAAGAATCAGCCTGGTTTACACACGAAGAGACGCCACCTCAGCCCCCTCTCCACTTTGCATCCTACTGCCTGGCACAGGCCTTGGGAGTATAAGATGGTGCAGCCACAGTGAACAGCTCACTGAAGAGGAAGGCACGACAAGCAGCTGCAGCAGCAGGGAGCCTGGCTCCAAGACCCAAGTGTCCAGGGCCGATTGCTCATTTGAGCCTCAGTTTCCCCACCTGCCGAAAAGGGACAATAATGGACCCTCTCGGTGTTGTTATAAGATTCAAATGAGATCGTGTATGAAAGTGCCTGGCCCACACTGGCATCAGACTTTTTAAATAAGAGATTTATTTTCTACTACACACCTGGCATTTCTGGTATTAAACCGGGAAGAGAAGGAGAGAGGCGGAGCCACAGAAATGGTTTCAGCACCTGCATGTATTCAGCCAGGTGCAGCAGAGTGCTGCAGCTGTTCTCAGGCAGGATACCAGAGCCACTGTCTCCCCTTCCCTTAGGGCTGAAGCCCCCCTCCAAAGACCCCTACCATAGCCCCTGGGAGTTGGGAGTAGGTTATAGGAGAATGACGCTTACTACCTCCCTTGGCAGACTGAAATTTTCTTGTACTATCAATTTTCCAGTCCATGTGTAGANATACCAGAGCCACTGTCTCCCCTTCCCTTAGGGCTGAAGCCCCCCTCCAAAGACCCCTACCATAGCCCCTGGGAGTTGGGAGTAGGTTATAGGAGAATGACGCTTACTACCTCCCTTGGCAGACTGAAATTTTCTTGTACTATCAATTTTCCAGTCCATGTGTAGAGTCTGGGACACACAGTGTATGTTCAGTAAGTGATACTGAGTGTGCGGTTGGCTGTGCTACTCTTGGGGAGAGTGGGGGCAGGGAGCTGGGCCAAAGGGGTGAGAACCCAGACTTTTCCAGTTCTCTGTGTCTGCCTGGCCCCCTCCTTTGGGCCTGCTTCCCGGAGCCAAGCAGGCCGGTGTCAGGGGGTGGCCCAAGGGCTAATCCTTGTTTTCAGCGTGGCTGGGCCCTCTTTTCACAGGCCCTGGGCCGGACGGGATGCGGCTGAGCATCCGGGCATAAGATGGCCAGTGAAGGCGGCCCCTTTCTCATGGGCCTGGATTCCAGGCGGCCCAGCGTCTGAGTGGAGCCCCTGGGGCGGGAGGAACACAGTGGCTGGGCTGGGCAGGCCTTTGTCTGACCATGCTGGGTGGATATTCAGGCTGGCAGGAGGGATTAATGGCCAGGGATTGGCCCTGGGGCCGGCCTTCCCACTGCCCTTTAGAGGCCAAAGGCCCAGGTCAGGGCACACAGTGTTGATGGCTCCCTAGATAGGAGTGGAAATTCCCACCCTGTCCAAAGCTGTTAGCATCAGCCCCCAAGGCTCCCTGCCCCCAGCCCCACCTCTGCAGAGGCACCATGAGCCAAGAGGGGCTTCAAGGCAAGGAGCAGAGGGTGGGGGCCAGAGCTTCCGAGCCACTCTGCCTAGGAGAGAGGGCTGAGGCTGAAAGTTACCTTGGATCCTTGTCCCAAGATTCGCAGTACCCTAAGAGGGCCTCCAACTGCCTCTCTAGAGCTCTGGAGAAAAAGAGCTATGTTAACCCAGTGAGGATCCAAAGGACCAGCCTGAGCTGTCACTAGGCCCTGAAAGGCTTCCTAGAATATTCTTCAAATACCCTAGTTTGATGGAGAAGTTACTGGCAACCCACTCCAATACTCTTGCCTGGCAAATCCCATGGACGGAGGAGCCTGGTAGGCTGGGTCCATGGGGTCTCTAAGAGTCAAATACGACTGAGTAACTTCACTTTCACTTTTCACTTTCATGCATTGGAGAAGGAAGTGGCAACCCACTCCAATGTTCTTGCCTGGAGAATCCCAGGGACAGGGGAGTCTGGTGGGCTGCCGTCTGGGGGTCACACAGAGTTGGACACAACTGAAGTGACTTAGCAGCAGCAGCAGCACCCTAGTTGGAGACCACTCTAGTCATTTATTCCTAAAGCCCTCCATCACAGCTGCCACAGAACCCATAGCCCAGAGGCTGAAAAGGGGCTTAGGAACTCAAGGAATTCTTGGAGACACCCCCACCCCAGCCCTGACATCCAGGGATCCCAAGGGCTGCTTCAGGGCCTCCTCCCTCTTACCTCTAAGACCAGAGCTGCCCGAGATACTGCTCCTTCCTCAGAAGTCAGGGGCAGAGAGTTGTGGCCTGGCGAGGGGGCATGTTGGGTGCCCAGTCTGGGATGGCCTTTTTTAACCAGACTGCTCCTGAACCAGGGATGAAAGGAGCAGCCCCAGCCTTACCCACAGAGCCTGAACTCTGTAACACCCTGTGGGCTGAGTGGCCTGCACCAGCCTCGGGGAATGGAACAGGGGCAGCAGGCCTGACTCTGGAGAGAGCATCAGAGAAGAACCCAGGAGGAGGCTGCCCTTCATCGTGCGTCTTCATTCCTCAAGCACTCTCATTCAGCAAATCCCAAGCGCCTGTGTCTAGACTGTCCTCGGTGCTGGGTCAGTGATGAGTCAGACTGTCCTCTGCCTTCACTATGCCCAGGAGGGCAGCCATGCAGCCACTGCCCATACAGGGTGGTCAGTGTGTGATACGGGCAGAGAAGGGATGGTAGGGGCACAGAAAAGGGAACCCACCCAGCCTGGCAAAGCCAGAAGGCCTCCTGGAGAGGGTAGCAGTCCAGCTGCAGGGGGGCAGGCCCAGGCTGGATGAGGGCTCATTCTCTGTGCACCCACCTCATCTCATCACTGCACTTACTGAATTTCCATACATCTGTCTCCTGCATTACGGGTACTGTGTCTCACTCATATTTGAATCCCTGGCACTTAGTATAGTGCCTGGTACAAGCTGATAAGGGATAAATGTGAATCAAATGGTCAGAAGGATGACTAAGTACTGGGACAAGAAAATCGTGGGTGCAAAGACGAGAGCATATAGTCCATTCTGGGAAGTGCAAGACTTTCAATATTTTTCTACTAAAAATTAGATGAGCTCAATATCCATGACAACCTAACTGGGCAAAGAATTTGCAAAAAATAGATACATGTATATGTATAACTGAATCACTTTGTTATATACCTGAAACTAACACAATATTGTTCATCAACTGTGTGCTCCAATATAAAATAAAAAGTTAAAAAAATTAGATGAGCTACATACCTGTAAAATTCTTAGGACACTGCCTGACACATCAATACTGCTTGTTAGCTATTTTAACTTTTTCAAATTATTATTTTCAATAAAGCTTTATTTGCTTATTTTAGTGAAAACATTGAACTTTTGTTGTTTTGAATACATTTATTAATAGAACATAGGTCTTGGTAAGTGGTGCCTATGGCTATGACAGTTTTTCTAAGATGAAGAATATATATTTTTCTGACAAAATTTTGTGAAAAAGTTGTGAACCAAATAATAATAAATATTGTAAATCATATCAAAATAAGCAGATCAACAATGTGATGAAAAAATCATTTGGTCTTTTGGTAAAAGTTTGTTATCTAAAAACATTATGAACTGTTTTTTGTTGTTACTATTATTGTTTATTATGGCTAGTGTAGAGCATCGGGGTACTGAGACAGAGAAGGTTGGTGGCGTCAGATTATAGATGACTTTATTTGCCAGGCTTCAGAGATTCCATCTTTCTAGAGACAACAGGAAGGCTTGGAATATTTTTCAGCAGGGGAGTGACAAGGTCGGATCTGTTGTTTAGATCAGTGTGACAGCAGATGGACTGAAGAGGGAAGGGGCATGTGGCTAAGAGACCAGGCAGCTAAGGCCTAGCTTATGATGCTGTGTGAATCGAGGTTCCAGTTCTGGGGAAGCAGCAGACTCTTCATACCCATTTACTCCTCACCAGGGCAGAGGGGGCCTCCAGTGTGCATCTCAGAGAGTGCCTGAAACCCCAGCTTTGTCACACATCCAGGAACTGGCCATCCCCCGCCACGCCTTTCTCTCCCTCTCTGACCACCTCCACTCACCAAGATCATTAGCTCTCTGAGGTTTGTCTCAAGCACTCTCTTCTCTTGTCCCTCTGTCTCAGTCCTCATTAAGACCAGCATCAGCTCCCACACTGCTGGCTGCAGTGGCCTCCTGGCTGGGCTCCCTACCTCCCACTCAGATCCTTTCTATCCTCAGCAGCTAGAGAAGGGCCTCATCGGTTGAACATGGTAGGCGTCTCTCCACCAGCTCGAGAATCAGACCGAGTCCCTAACCCGGCTGGCGGCGGCCACACCACCTGACTCCCCCGAGGCCCCACTGCCTGTTTCTCTGCCGTCTCCCTGCGCTCTGCTTCCCCCTGAGCACACACGTGTTCTTTTCAGACCCACTGTCAGTAGAGTGCCAGGTCCTCTCCCACTCTGAGCCTTTGTTGGTCAAATTGAGCAAACCGCTTTGCCAGCTTGGCTACAAAGGCAGTCTCATTTACTTCTCCAGTCAGCCCCCTTAGGATCTCCTAAGATCCTAACAGGAAAGTCCTCTTTCTCTCTGAAAGATTCCACCCAGCCTGCCCATTGGACCCCTCCTTGTCCTGAGAACAGTTCACAGAAGATAGGGCTTCCTGGTAGCTCAGCTGGTAAAGAATCTGCCTGCAATGCAGGAGACCCTGGTTCGATTCCTGGGTCAGGAAGTTCTCCTGGAGAAGAGATAGGCTACCCCCTCTAGTGTTCTTGGGGGCTTTCCTGGTGGTTCAGTTGGTAAAGAATTCGCCTACAATGCTGGAGACCTGGGTTCAGTCCCTGGGTTGGAAAGATCCCCAGGAGTATGGCATGGCAACCCACTCCAGTATTCTTCCCTGGAGAATCCTCATGCCGAGAGGAGCCTGGCAGGCGACAGTCCATGGGGTGGCAAAGAGTCAGACGCGACTGAGCGATTAAGCACAGCACAGAGAAGATAACTGTTTTATCCCCTGGAAAACCTTCCCCAGTTTCTCCTTCCTTTCTCCTTCTGCCAGCACCCCTGGCCCAACTGAGCCTTCAGACATGCTCTGCATCTGTGTTCCCCTGTGCCCAGTTCATCCTTGGACCCTGTGCCAGGCCACAGAGATGCCCAGCTCAGGAGCTTTGCTGAGTGAGTGACTGACCACCTCACTGAATGAATGAACAAACCACCACAAATGTCTGGAATGGCAACAGATTCGGGCACCTGATTTCCAGCTGGGAACCTGCCTCCTGCCCTTGTTGCCTCCCTGCTCAGCTTCGTGGCTCTGGGCTGAGACCCCCCCCACACGATCCTTGCCTCGGCTGGGTCCAGACTTGATTCAGGATCAGCCCTGAGGGTGTAATTCCAGCCACTACTAAACCACACACCCGGCATCTGAAGTATGTTCCATATCATTTGGGGCTGTCAGTGTTCTGCCATCCTCACCCTCAACCTAGGCAGTTTCAGGGCTCTCATGCCTCCCTGCTTCTCATTTCCAGGGTAGCTGAAGGGGAGCAGTGCTGTCAGCCAGGCCAGCTGATGAGCCAAGGGAGCCTGGGCTGGAAAAGAGCAAGTTAGACTCCACTGCTCATTTGCTATGTGAGCCTGAGCAAGTTGCACAACTCCTGTGGCCCATGTTAGACACATAAATCCCCAGGGCCTGAAGAGGATCTGGGCCAATGATTCCCAACCTAGAGGCCCTTTAGCCAAAACAAGGCGTCTGGAGACCACGTGGCACCCTGTACTGTCTGCAAAGAGGATGCACACTGTGTCTCACACGCAAGCATGAATGTTTTGCAGATGGATGTGGGAGCTGCTGTGACTGAGGAAAACCCACAGGGCAAAGCTTTGTAGTCGCTTTAATTTTTAATCCATCACTTCAGTTCAGTTCAGTTCAGTCGCTCAGTCGTGTCCCACTCACAGCACGCCAGGCCTCCCTGTCCATCATCATCTCCCGGAGTTCACTCAGACTCACGCCCATCGAGTCGGTGGTGCCATCCAGCCATCTCATCCTTGGTCGTTCCCTTCTCCTCCTGCCCCTAATCCCTCCCAGCATCAGAGTCTTTTCCAATGAGTCAACTTTTCGCATGAGGTGACCAAGGTACTGGAGCTTCAGCTTTAGCATCATTCCTTCCAAAGAACACCTAGGGCTGATCTCCTTCAGAGTGGACTGGCTGGATCTCCTTGCAGTCCAAGGGACTCTCAAGAGTCTTCTCCAACACCATAGTTCAAAAGCATCAATTCTTTGGCGCTCAGCCTTCTTCACAGTCCAATTCTCACATCCATACATGACAACAGGAAAAACCATAGCCTTGACTAGACAGACCTTTGTTGACTAAGTAATGTCTCTGCTTTTTAATATGCTATCTGGGTTGGTCATAAATTTTCTTCCAAGGAGTGAGTGTCTTTTAATTTCATGGCTCCAGTCACCATCTGCAGTGATTTTGGAGCCCCTCAAAATAAAGTCTGACACTGTTTCCACTGTTTCCCCGTCTATTTCCCATGAAGTGATGGGACCAGATGCCATGATTTTCGTTTTCTGAATGCTGAGCTTTAAGCCAACTTTTTCACTCTCCTCTTTCACTTTCATCAAGAGGCTTTTTAGTTCCTCTTCACTTTCTGCCATAAGATTGGTGTCATCTGCATATTGGAGGTTATTGATATTTCTCCCGGCAATCTTGATTCCAGCTTGTGCTTCTTCCAGCCCAGCATTTCTCTTTAATCCGTCAGTGGATATTAAAAGCACAACTGCTATCATATGGGGCAGCAGAGAGGTATTTGTTAATCCCCATTCTCAAACTACCGCTTTAGTCCAATATGCCTTCTTCACAGTTTTGTATATTGAGGTCCAGGAAGGAAAGAGGCTTGCCTAAAGTCTCAAAGCAAGTCAGTGCAAAGCCAGAAATGGAGCCCAGGTCTCTGACCCCCAATTCCTCCTTCTTTGCATTTATTCAACGGTATTTATTAGCACCTACCTGTGCGGGACTCTACCCTGGGCTCCAGGGAGCCAGTGATGGAGACCCACCATCCTAGCCGCAAGCACTGACATTCTGTCAGGGAGAGGTGACACTGAACAAAAACTTTATCCTAACTCCTCAAAGGAGCCTGGGAGGACTGGAATCAGGAAGTGATGTGATCAGATTCCTGTTGTCTAATAACCACTGCATTTGCAATGTGGATGATAGACGGGAAGAGTTTTATTGTTTAGGATATTATTTAGGATGCTTTGGGCTACAGGTACAGAAAAGCTCAACTCAGAGTGATCTATGCTGTAGGGAAATATGTTTTCTCCCTGACAAGGTCAGAGATAGGATGCAGTTAGGGCTTTGGCTCTCCTCTGTGATTCTCTTGGCTCTGCTGTCCCTCATGGGTTGGCTTCATTATCAGGCTGGATATTGGATAATTACAGCACCCAGAACTACAGCAGTGATTTGCAAGTATCCTATGCCTCTTTCTTAGGAGAGGAAAGCTCCCCTCCCCATACCCCAGTGTCTCCTCAGCTCTCATTTACCAGAACTGGATCACTTCCCCACTCCTAAAACAATCGCTGGGAGAGAGGAATGCTAGGTTTGACTAGGACTAATCAGTACCTAGGTGGTGCTAGTGGTAAAGAACCTGCCTGCCAATGTAGAAGATATAAGAGAGGTGGGTTTGATCCCTGAATCAAGACTATCCCCTGGAGGAGGGCATGGCAACCCACTCCAGTATTCTTGCCTGGAGAATCCCATGGACAGAGGAGCCCAGTGGGCCACAGTCCATAGAGTCACAAAGAGTTGGACTTGACTGAGGCTACTTAGCATGCTATGCATGCAATCAGAACCTACCCACCCCCAGAACTGGGAATGAATCACTTTCCTATGAACAGGGTTGCTGTGGGGAAGAAAGTGGATACTGAAAACAATCAGATTCCCTTAGGAAGGAGGGAAGGACAAAGACCAATATAAAGAGAAGCAAGAAGGCTGGAAGCCCAGCCTCGAGTCCACTGAAGAGAGCAGCTTCCCTACAGCACTTGCCTCACTGCATCATACAAGACACTCACAGATGTCTGCTTAAGCACCAGGCTCTCAGCTCCTTGAAGGCAAGGCCTGGGATTCAACCTTTTGTGGATCTAGGCACGGGAATCACCAGAGAGGAAGAGGAGTGGGTATAAAAGTCAATGTATTCCAATAGCAGGAAGCACCGGCTCCCATCTGAGAAGGGCCCCAAGCAGGGACCAGGGAAGGTCACCCTGTGGCCCGTCACCTGGCTGGGTGAGCTGGGGCCATCATCTTGGCCTCCCTGAGCCTCAGTTTCTCCTTTAGAGACCTGGAAGAGGACGTTCTTGCTCTTTAGCCACACTCAGCCCCCATAGTCTTCCATCTGTGTCACCATGGATGAGCCAGTGGGTGAGGGATGAGTGAGGAGGGTTAAGCAAAAGGGAGTCAAGGAAGATGGCAGGTGGAAAGACCAGAACTGGAGCGCTGGGGCTGCTCGACCAGCTGGTGATGCTAGGGGATCTCCTCCCAGCACTGCCCTCAGTGACACGGTAGTTTGAAATTGGCCACAGTGGGAGGTTTTGCACCAGAAATTGGCAAACGCTACAAATGAGAACCTACTCCCCTCTATTTTGTGCCCCCCATACCCCAAATCCAGCTGTTAAACATTCAGCAGCCCACCACTTGGCAAAGCTCCAGTGATTAAAATAATAAAGCTCAGATAAGGCTGAGACTCTTCTCTGTGGCTCTCAGGGGGCTCCAGGAGGGAGGGCCTAGCGGGCAGGGCCTAGGAGGGGGTGAGGATCAGGCATTGACCTGTGGTCTCTCTAGGAGCCGTTATCTCACACTCCTGGAACTCTGTGTCTGTGTCCACCACCAAGCCAAGAGTCTTACAGGACATCCCTAACACAGTAAGTCTGTGAACCAGGCCTGACCCTCGCCATCATTCTATCCTGAGTTCCAATACTCAGTTCATACTATTTGATTCAGTAATTCCCTGCTAGGAATTCACCACGAGGGATGTGCTCAACGAGTCAAGTTTATTCAAGGATGGTCATTCACTGCATTATTTATAATAGGGGAAAATTTGAACCTACTGTCTTGCAGTAGGTTGGGTCTATTCCTGAAAACATTTGGCAAGTAGTGGAGAAGAACATTTTTGAGGACTTTTTAAGGACATGAGGAAATATTTATGATATAATGTTACATATAAAACACAGCATGTAAAAGTTACATAGTACAATACCAATGTTTGTGTATGTGTATATACATGAAAAAAGAATGGGAAGAAAACGCACCACGATATCAAAAGCTTTATGTCTAGACAATAGAGTGGGGTGATTTTTCTTCTTTTTTTTCTAGTTTTTTTTAGAAATTAAAACTATAAGTGTTATTTGCCAAGTTGTGCTCTTAAGACATGTGCATTTTGCTGTGTTTACATGTGCTAATGCTTCAGTAAAAAATTTTTAAATTTCTACATATTTGATACACCAGAAACCAATAGCAGTTGCCACAGGCAGCAGGAAAACTGTGGTTCTCAAGTAGGAGCGAGAGAGGGAGACTTTATCCCTTTTCCATTTGTATCCTTTGAACTTAGATCATATGAGTGTACCACCTATTTAAAGATGGATTGATTAAATTAAAGAAAAACGTAATAAGCATGCATGAGTTCATTAACAAGAGGAAGAATATTAATTTCCAAAACCATCCTGTTTACAGATGAAGGAGTGGAGACTAGCAGAGGTTGGGGTACTGCCCAGAGTCACCCAGCCAGGAGACAGTTCCAAGCCCAGGGCCCCAGGGGCAGCTGTCGCTGGGTGTGTCTGGGGCTTTGAGTTTACAAATTACTGCTTCCCTATAGGCTCATTACTCATTATAGATGCAGAAGCTGAAAATACTTAAGCTTAGCGTCCACCTCCCTCACCCCACTGCTTCTCAGGTGGTGCGGTGGTGAAGAATCCACCTGATAAAACAGGAGATGCAAGAGATGTGGGTTTGATCCCTGAGTCGGGAAGATCCCCTGGAGGAGAAAATGGCAACCCACTTCATTATTCTTGCCTGGAGAATCCCACGGACAGAGGAGCCTGGCAAGCTACAGTCCATAGGGTCGCATAGACTCAGACGTGACTGAGTGCCTGAGCACGTGACTGAGTGCCTGAGCACGCACATCTTCACCCCACTGTCACCCAGAGTGTTGGCTCCCAACGTCCCACCTGGCACCCTTCTCCCCCGACCCTACCCCCGGTGGGCAGGGGCCATGTCCACAGCAGTCTGTAGAGATTCCCCTAGACTGCTTTTATGAGACCCAGAAGGGCAATCACTTTGCCCACCCCAGGCCACCCTATGTCTCCCTAAGGACTAGAATCTAAGGAGGAGTCCGGAACCTTGGGTGGGAAGAAGGAAGGGCTCTCCTAGAGGCAAGAAGCAAGAAGCAGCATCTGGAACAGTTTCTGCTTTGGAGCAAGCGTGCAGTCATTAGTACGGCTTTGGCATGTTTAAGACAATAACTGCATATTTTCTCCAGGATGCGTTGTGAACCACTGTTGCTCAGAATGTAATGAGTATGTTTCCTACGAGGTGGGGATGTTTACACTCCTCCCAGGCCTGCCTGGGCTGCTCTTCTATCATCTGCTTGGCCGTAGGTTCCAGGCCTTCCTATTTTTAGATGGATCCAACAGCGCTGGGACCAGCCGCTGAATGCAGCTGTGAGCGTGGCTTTCATGATGGTACCAAGGATCAGTGGCGCAGCTTACTAGGGGAAGCATCCTTCATTCCACTGCTTTACTGTGGTCTAAAGGCACTTCTTTTCATCCCTGTTCAAAGACTTTACCCTGGGGATTTTACAAGCTTTTTAAAAAAAAAAAAAAAAAGAGATTTTTCTTATTCTCCCAGAAGTTAAATGGGTGGAAAATACAAATACAAGGTCAACTCCTATGTCCCCTCCCCTCTGGCCTTAGGCAGCCGCTTTCTCTCATTCTCCTTTGGGCCCTTTACAACCCAAGTTCTTCTGCCTGGAGGGCCCTTCCTCCTCTCTCCACATCCACCCCTCTCTGAAAAACTCAGCTCATGCCGCCTCCTCCAGGAAGCCTTCTAAATGGGGATACGTCTCCTTCTCTGACTTCCCCACAGTGTTTGTGCTTCCCTTTCCCAAAGCCATTATCTCACTCAGTACTAAAATGCTTGCCTAACTCCTTCCGCTGCCTAACTCTGTGAGTCTTGAGAACAGGTGATGGGAATTATTCCTTTACCAAGAATCTGTGTCGAACATGGGGCCAGGGACAGAAGAGATGTGCAAGTGATACTGATTAATTGATAGAATAAATTCATGAACATAATAACAGAGCATCAGGGATCAAGGGGGCATCAGCCCCATCATTTTACAGATAAGGATAGTAAGGCTTAGAAAGGGAAGGGAGAAGGCAGGATCGGGGGCCACTGGTTGCAAACGACAGAATACCCAGTCAAACTAACTTAAGAAAAGCAAGGCGGGTATACTTGCCATTAATCATGGCAAGGATGAAACTGGATTTAGCGATGTCAGGACCAAGTATTCAAACATCCTTTCTATGTCAGCATCAATGCCCCACACCACTTTCTCCACAAGGTTGAGACCTGGCTGTTGGCAAGCCCCAGTCTCTCACAGTTCTACAAACAGAGACAAAAGAGCTGCACTTGGAAAAAATCCCCTGAGAGGCACCTTGAATGATCCAGTTTGGGACCCATGCTCACTCCTTGCAAATCACTGTCAGAGGATGGCAGCTCCCAACTGAGGGAGAAGCAATTCTCCCAAACACACGAGGGCATCCCAGTCATGACGCTTGAGGGAAATCAATGTGGACTGGGCAGCGCCACAATTTAAATCTACTAGAGTCACTAGCATTTGTTGAGCATCTCTGTACCCCACCCATGTTAGTTATTTTCCTGCCCACTCTCTTACAATAATTCTGTGAGGTGGGTATATTTACTCCCATTTCACAGATGAGAAAACTGAGATTCAAAGAGGATAATTGGCCCAAAGTCTAAGAGAGTTAAGTAACCCAGTAAGACACTTAGTCCCACCCTCCACTGTGTATAAATGAAGAGCCTTCAGCCACCCACGAGGGTAGGGACTTGCTTGAAGTCACAGAGTAGGTCAGGAGGATAGTTTGGAACTGGAATTCATGAGCACGCAGTTACATCACAGTATTATATACATAACAGGCATCTTCTGGGTATCTGCTCTGCTCATGGCAATTCCCTTCTCTCAGAACAGTCCACCCACCAATCCCCAGGGCTATGAGGAATAACGCCAGAGGGTAGTCTGGCAGTCATGTTCGCAAAATGTGACCCTTTTCTCCTCCCAAAGCTGGTTGGGCCAAGAGTGGGACACCAGCTCTTGTTGGTTCAATCATCCTCTCTTGGGAACGTGGAGATTCTTCTCACGTGGCTGGACATGACAGGTGCTGTGAGCAGCCACGTTTCCCCCATCTGATCAGAGGGGCCGAGGAGGCCAGTTTGGGAAGAGAAAAGAACAGAGAGGCAGAGTCCCCAGAGGCGGGCAGAGTCCCCAGCCCTGTGGTCATGAGCTGGGTCAAGTTCTTTACCACGTTAGGTCACTTGAGACTCTAAGTCCCTTGTAATCAACCCCCCTTTCCTGTGTTTAAGCAGACTCTGGTGGATTTCTTTTCTTAATTTTCTTGGAGTATAGTTGACTTACAATGCTGTGTTGGTTTCTGCTACGCAGCACAGTGGACCCATTGTACATATACATATACTGAACAGACTAGTGGAAAGTGGCATCCTTCTACAGTGTGTGGCAAAGTGCCTTTACTCAGAGGTGGGGGGTCACTGAGTGAAGCCACATGGTTACTGCAGGCATTACAGGTGGTCTGGTGAAGAGGCCTGTGTAGGCTGGCACGGTCAGAAGGGCTTCACCGGAGCAAGCAGGACTCCTCTGTCCGTCCTTGAAGGACAGGATGCATGTAAGCAGGGCAAGAAGAGGCAGGAGCACTTCCAGGGGACACTTGAGATGATGCAAGAAAGGCTAATTTGAAGGAGTCAAATGTGGGGCTAAGCAGAGCAGTGAAGTAGCAAACAAGAAGGATGGTGGGCTTCTGGTCCCCTGGGAGCCATGGAGAGCTCCCATGGATGTCTANACAGGATGCATGTAAGCAGGGCAAGAAGAGGCAGGAGCACTTCCAGGGGACACTTGAGATGATGCAAGAAAGGCTAATTTGAAGGAGTCAAATGTGGGGCTAAGCAGAGCAGTGAAGTAGCAAACAAGAAGGATGGTGGGCTTCTGGTCCCCTGGGAGCCATGGAGAGCTCCCGTGGATGTCTAGTGGATACAGGGAAGGGTTGGGAGGCATGAGCTCCTGGGAGGGTTTCTCAGGGTTAGTTGGTTACAAGCTGAATCACTGCGGTGAAAGCAATTACATCCCACCTGTGCGCTAGCTGACATCAGGCATTCTGCCATTTCCTGCCGGCCTCTCACTCTCAAACCTCTGTGACTTTGTGCAGTTCTGCCAGCCAGGGGACTCAGTGGTAAAGACTCCGNTGTCTAGTGGATACAGGGAAGGGTTGGGAGGCATGAGCTCCTGGGAGGGTTTCTCAGGGTTAGTTGGTTACAAGCCGAATCACTGCGGTGAAAGCAATTACATCCCACCTGTGCACTAGCTGACATCAGGCATTCTGCCATTTCCTGCCGGCCTCTCACTCTCGAACCTCTGTGACTTTGTGCAGTTCTGCCAGCCAGGGGACTCAGTGGTAAAGACTCCACCTGCCAATCCAGGAGACGTTGGAGACATATGTTCGATCCCTGGCTTGGAAGATCCCCTGGAAGAGGAAATGGCAACCCACTCCAGTATTCTTGCCAGGAAAATCCCATGGACAGAGGAGCCTGGTAGGCTACTTGGGGTCGCAAAAGAGTCTGACATGACTGAGCAACTGAGTACACGCACACATACCAGCCTAGGAGCCCTTCCATCCAATCTCAGCCCGACTCAAAGCCCCCTTAACCCAAAGTGTTTCCTGCCACCACCCAACCCCCCTCGTGTAATCCAGGCTTTCTTTATGTGGTCCCTTTACTGTGTAGTTTACATGGTAATTATCTGTGTAAGTATCTGTTGCCCCCACTAGAATGTGAGCCCTGAGGCCAGGACTCAGATCTGATTCATTGCTTATCTATTGCCCACAAATGGAGTTGGCCCCCAGTATGGAAAATTTGCTACATACCCGAGGGTAGCCATCGTCCACGCTAACTGTGGGGAGAAGTGGTTTGCTGCCTTGTTAACCTCCTGCCCCCACTTACCAATCAAGAGAGAGGGCAAGATGTGAGGGAGCAGGGAGTCCGTCCTCCCACGGAGGGCTGTGGAGTTGGGAGCTGTGTGGGGCTATGTGTGCGTGCGTGTGTGTGCACAAGTGTATGTGTGCAGGGGTCTCTGCTGGGAGCTCTCTCTAGGTTGTCAGTCAAGAAGGGCTCCCCCTAAAGCCAGGCAGTTGGCAGCAGTAGCTGTGACGCTAGCTATGGTGGCCACCCCTGGCCCCAAGCTTCATCCTAGTCACAGGGTCTTCTGTTGGGCTAGCAGGCATCAGGCCTGGAGGCTGTTGGAAGACAGAGTCAATAGCTCCAGAGCCAACCCCATTTGGCTCAGGGCCCAGGAGGGGCTGGGGCTCAGCAGAAATCAACCTAATCTTCTGTCACACGATGCCCCCAAAGATCCTGTTCATCTTTGTTAACCTGCAGTTGACAATCAGATTAATTAGATGCTTCCCTTCCTCGCACTGCTCCCCAAGGCTTGTGATCGGCCCGGAGAGGCGGCGGAGCAGCTGCATGAAAAAGAGACTGGATACTGAAAGTTTGGACAAATAAGAAAGGGGCCAGAAACGAGCTGGCCTCGCTGAACACCCACAGATTCCAGCTCTGACCAGCACTTCTTCCCTTCCTCCCAACAGGCCTAGCTGTCCCTTCTCCAGCACGTAGACNCTGCATGAAAAAGAGACTGGATACTGAAAGTTTGGACAAATAAGAAAGGGGCCAGAAACGAGCTGGCCTCGCTGAACACCCACAGATTCCAGCTCTGACCAGCACTTCTTCCCTTCCTCCCAACAGGCCTAGCTGTCCCTTCTCCAGCACGTAGACGTGGATCCTAGTGCTCTGGGCCTGAGGCGGCTTGCCCCAGGGTGAGTGGCTGTGAAGAGGCAGAGCAGGGACCTGAATCCAGTTTGTTGATGGGCGCCCTCTTGTCATGGAATCCTCTCGTCTTTAGAGGGTCTAGAAGTGGCACCCCGAGCTTCTCCAGCACCTTTTCTTCCCAAAGCTTCATGCCCCAAATCCTCATGACGCTACACGTCCAATACTCTCACAAGCAGAATTTTTATGCCAGCTTTCTGCCAACTGGCCTGCCTGGCCCTCTGTCCAGTCGCCCTCATTCTACCTGCTACGTGCTCACCAGCATTTACTGTGGTTGTGTCACTCGGCCCTACAGGTGCGTGCCTGCGTGCTCAGTCATGTCCGACTCTTGGCGACACCATGGACTGTAGCCCACCAGGCTCCTCTGTCCATGGGATTTTCCAGGCAAGAGTACTGGAGTGAGTTGGCAATTTTTTCATCCAGAGGATCTTCCCAATCCAGGGATCAAACCCACATCTCCTGTATCTCCTGCACTGGCAGGAAAATTCTTTGCCACTGAGCCACCTGAGAAGCCCGTCCGATAGGTGACCATTCGCCTAATGTCTGCCTCTGCCACCAGACTGAGTCCCATGACGGGAGGGGCTATTGTCTTTTTCGCTGCTGTCTCCCCATTGTTCATTCACTCAACAGAGCGTAGTGCTCTGGCCCTGAGGTGACCTGCCCCAGGCCCAGTTTGCTGACGGCTGCCCACTTGTCCAGGAGTCCTGCTGCCTTTAGCGGGTCTAGAGGTGGCTTTCCACGAGCTAGGGCCCGCCTGTGTTCCGCCCTTGGCGTCTCCCCTCCCCTCCCGTCCTCTAGCTCAGATGTTGCCAGTGGGCACAGCAAGATTCCTCTCTCCGCCTTGAGGTCCTCCAGCTGAGCCTCGGGGACATTGGGCCCTCCGGTACTTGGTCTGCCTTCCTCAGGCAGTACCAGTGACAAGGAGGCCCAGGGAGCAGGCTTTCAAGGAAACACTGTGGTCAGGCGTTTGGGGTGATATTCGGTTGGGCCAGGAGGCTGCTGAGGGTGGCAGGCTCTCTGTGGGCACAGTCCTGGATTCCAGGGAGCCAAGGCCAAGGCAGGCCAAGAATTCCTCGCCTTAATTTTTTGCCTCTAATTCCTCCCAGAAATGAGGCGTGTCAGGCCTCAAATTCTTGGGTGTTTACGAGGCGATTATGGTGATTACTGTAAATCTCCCGTGTGTGTTGTTTTCAAAGGGGCAATTAAGTGGAGGAACCAGGCACCATTTTCATTTCTCATTAAATGATTAGGGTTTGTTTGGCAAATCCCAACATCTGTGGCTAGAGGCAGGCTCTGCTGAACTTGACTTGGGCAGCGTACGGCCTCCACACACAGTAAGCGTCCAGCACTTCCCTTTTGCCCTGGCTTCTCCTGGCGTGAAGAAATTGGAAGAAATCCTTTCATTGTGCAGATGAGGAAACTAAAGCACAGGATGGGGAACTCATCCACTAATACTGCGCCACTAGCAAGCTCTAGAGCCAGGTCCTGCCTCCCAGAGTAGGTCTCCAGGCACCATGCTTCCATCTAAAGAAGGATTTTTCGATAAGCTTGTACCCACTGAGGCAACTTCTGCAAGGAACAGTGAGGGCTCCTTCTTTAGCATGGGGTCATCTCCCCACCCGATTCTTCTTTCTCCTAGAACAACCATCGCATCAACAAGTAGAGCAGACACTGTTGGGTGCCCCACAATAGTGATTCCCAGCCTCCTATTCTTTTGCTGGCCTCCCGCTAAAGAGGCTATACCCAGCCTGCCTTGTGGTTAGGAGAGGCTGTGTGATCCAGTTCTGGCCAACTGAGAATATGGGGGATTCTGCTGGGGGACTTCTGGGTGGATAAAAGTCAAAGTCACTCAAGGAGAAAGGCTTTGCTCCATGCTCACTCTGTCATGTCTGCCTCTAGATGTGGTTGTTGGCAATGATGCTCATAGCTGAGGCAGCCACCTTATAACTTGAGGCAACAGGCTGGAGGAGGGAAGCCAACAGTTCCAGTCACCTTCNGCCTGTGTTCCGCCCTTGGCGTCTCCCCTCCCCTCCCGTCCTCTAGCTCAGATGTTGCCAGTGGGCACAGCAAGATTCCTCTCTCCGCCTTGAGGTCCTCCAGCTGAGCCTCGGGGACATTGGGCCCTCCGGTACTTGGTCTGCCTTCCTCAGGCAGTACCAGTGACAAGGAGGCCCAGGGAGCAGGCTTTCAAGGAAACACTGTGGTCAGGCGTTTGGGGTGATATTCGGTTGGGCCAGGAGGCTGCTGAGGGTGGCAGGCTCTCTGTGGGCACAGTCCTGGATTCCAGGGAGCCAAGGCCAAGGCAGGCCAAGAATTCCTCGCCTTAATTTTTTGCCTCTAATTCCTCCCAGAAATGAGGCGTGTCAGGCCTCAAATTCTTGGGTGTTTACGAGGCGATTATGGTGATTACTGTAAATCTCCCGTGTGTTGTTTTCAAAGGGGCAATTAAGTGGAGGAACCAGGCACCATTTTCATTTCTCATTAAATGATTAGGGTTTGTTTGGCAAATCCCAACATCTGTGGCTAGAGGCAGGCTCTGCTGAACTTGACTTGGGCAGCGTACGGCCTCCACACACAGTAAGCGTCCAGCACTTCCCTTTTGCCCTGGCTTCTCCTGGCGTGAAGAAATTGGAAGAAATCCTTTCATTGTGCAGATGAGGAAACTAAAGCACAGGATGGGGAACTCATCCACTAATACTGCGCCACTAGCAAGCTCTAGAGCCAGGTCCTGCCTCCCAGAGTAGGTCTCCAGGCACCATGCTTCCATCTAAAGAAGGATTTTTCGATAAGCTTGTACCCACTGAGGCAACTTCTGCAAGGAACAGTGAGGGCTCCTTCTTTAGCATGGGGTCATCTCCCCACCCGATTCTTCTTTCTCCTAGAACAACCATCGCATCAACAAGTAGAGCAGACACTGTTGGGTGCCCCACAATAGTGATTCCCAGCCTCCTATTCTTTTGCTGGCCTCCCGCTAAAGAGGCTATACCCAGCCTGCCTTGTGGTTAGGAGAGGCTGTGTGATCCAGTTCTGGCCAACTGAGAATATGGGGGATTCTGCTGGGGGACTTCTGGGTGGATAAAAGTCAAAGTCACTCAAGGAGAAAGGCTTTGCTCCATGCTCACTCTGTCATGTCTGCCTCTAGATGTGGTTGTTGGCAATGATGCTCATAGCTGAGGCAGCCACCTTATAACTTGAGGCAACAGGCTGGAGGAGGGAAGCCAACAGTTCCAGTCACCTTCTGCTATGTAACAGATTACCTCCCCAAATTCAGAGTCTTAAAACAACAGTTTCCCCATTGGTAGGCGAAATTGGTATGCTTCGGCATTTGGTAGTTTGGCTGGGCTCGAATAGATGGTTCTCACTTGAGGTCTCTTCTGGCAGAGGCTAGGCCAGGAGGCATCTACAGGCTCACCTGGGTCAGATGTCCTGGATGGCTCCCTCACATAGCTGGCGGATGCTGCTGGATGTCCAGTGAGAGCTCAGCCAGAACTCCTGACCAAGACACCTGCACAGGGCCTCTTCATAGGGCCTGGGTGGCTCCCAGTGTGGACTGGATGTCCGCGAGTGTTTCAAGCACTAGCTAAGCATTTTAAGAGGCCCAGACACACGCTGCAAGGATTATGACCTAAATTTCAAAGTTCAAAATGTCATTTCCACTACATTCTATGGGTTAAGCTAGTCACTAAGGCCAGCCCAGATTCAAGTGGAAGAGAATTAGACTCCATCTCTTTATTTAAACTTTATTGAAGTATAGTTGATACACAACGTTGTGTTAATTAATTTTTGCTGTAGAGCAAAGTGACTATAATATATATATATATATATATATATATATTATTTTCTATTATGGTTTATCACAGGATATTGAATATAGTTTCCTGTAGGGAACTAAACAGTAGGACCTTGCTATTTATCCATCCTATATATAATAGTTTATATAGGAGCCAGGTCCTATATATATTACACCTGCTAATCCCACATTTTCAGTCCTTCCCTCTCCTCACCCCACTCCCCCTTGGCAACCAAAAGTCTGTCCTCTGTGTCTGTCAGTCTGTTTCTGTTTCATAAATATGTTCATTTGTGGTGCATTTTAGCTTCCACAAAGAAGTGATATCATATATTTGTCTTTATCTTTCTGACTTACTTTGCTTAGTACGGTCATTTCTAGGTCCATTCATGTTGCTGCAGATGGCATCATGTCCTTTTTATGGCTGAGTAATATTTCATTTTCAGCTCTTGATGAAAGCATGGCAGGGTCACACTGCAGAAGAGCAAGGGGCATGGAAGATATTATTGCTTCCATCTTTGGAAAATGTAATATGCCATACCCACACCCTGAGGATGATTATATGGGAGAGGGAAAAGAGTCATGGTCCTTGTTACCTATGAGCTACCTCACAGTCTCTAGACTTAAGTAAATAAATAATGTTCTAAAGGTGTAAGTCATAGTAAGTTGGATTTTCTGTCAAAGTCCAAAGCAAGAAGCAAACATGATCAGGAAAGACTTTCTGGAGAAGGTGGGGCTTAAACTGGACATTTCAAAATCATTTCAAACTCTTAGACTTTGGTACCAGGTGCTCCTAGGTCTGAGTTCAGATTCTGGATTTACTACTAGCTATGTGATTCTGAACAAGTTAGCCTCTATGAGTTTCAATTCCCTCATTTGTAAACTAGGAATAATAAAACTTGGCTCTAAGTTCATTCTGAGAATTAAATGAGATGATACCTAGTAAGAGCTTAGTATGAGACCCAACACATAGTAAGTGGTCTGTAAATGTTATTTATCATTGTTATTTTATCATGTTATTGAGATGAGGAAGAGAAACCCAGCTTGCTATGTGTGGTTCCTGACATCATTGCTGAGGCTATTGACGGGACGCGTCAGGAAAGCACTTTGTGAGGGACACAGCTGCCCCTGGGAATGCCCAGCTTCCACCTTTGGCAGAGCTGAGGGGCCCTGTGAGGGAGGCTGCAGAAGGGCTTCTCCCTTGGGAGAAGACGGACTGCCCCTTAGAGCTCAGTAAAGAGGAAGAGGAGCTGATGGGAGGGGCCTGGGTGGGACCCTGGGCAATCAGCTTTAGAGTAGTTGGTGAGGCCTTCCTCTATGGAAACCAGCCCAAGTTGGGACAGGCAGCCGTCCTCTGTAGGTGTGGTGACCGATTTGTTCCAGTTTGCGCATGTCCTTCCCGTCTTAGCACTGAAAATTCCACATCATCTGGGGAGCCGCCCAGTACAGTGCAAACCAGGCTGGCTGGTCAGCTCCTTCTGCAGGGGGTCCTCCGGATGGAGCACACCAGGACTTAGGGAGTCCTGCTTGGGGAGGCCTGGGATACAAAGCCACCTCCAGGGCAACCTGGCTTTACAGTCTCTAAGTCAGGGACAACGACAGTCCCTCGGCCATCACAGGCTGCGCATCCAGGCCTGGGGACAGGGGGTGTAGTGCAGAGAAGTAGCAGCCGTTCTCCAGCCATGGTTGGCTGGTCTTAGTCCTCTGTCTGCGCGCGTGCGTGTGCGCATGCGCACACATGCACTCAGGCGTGTCCGACTTTGCAAACCAATGGACTGTAGCCCACCGCATTTTTCTGTCCGTGGACTTCCCCAGGCAAGAACACTAGAGTGGGTCGTCATTTCTTCCTCCAGGGCATCTTCCTGACTTACGATCGAACCACATCTCTTATGTCTCCTGTATCGACAGGCAGATTCTTTACCAATGGTGGGAAGCCCTCAGTTCTCCAGGAGAGATATATCTGTGCTATTATCACCAGTGGGATCATTTTAGCACCTCAAGGCATGGAAGATACACACTTATGCCTGAGATGGAGCTTCCCTAAGCTAAGTCTTAGAACCGAGATCCCACCAATCACTTGCTTTTTTTTTTTCTGGCTACACCACAAGGCATATAGGATTTTAGTTCCCCAACCAGGAACTGAACCTGTTGCCACTCACAGCACAAGCATGAAACCCTAACCACTGGACTGCTAGGGAAGTCCCCCAGCATTAGGTTCCAACCAATGGGACTGTGTTCTCTGAAGCTCTGACAGGCAACCTCAGTACTCTGAGGTTTACAGTCCTTTCCTAAGGAGGAGCCTTGAAAGGTAAGAAAGAGGGGCCTGGGGCCAGGGGAGGGGAGAGAGAGCACAGGAGACATACTTGGAGGACCTCACAGCTGAGTCAGTGCTATCATCAGCTGGATAATGAAAAAGAGCTTTGGGCTGACATATCCCTGAGGATGATAAATTGATTGCTTGTTTTATCCCCCTTTTTCTTGAGAGACTTTTAAGTGACTATTAAGGAATACAAAGGATATAAACCCACAGCAATAAAGGTAATGGGTGAGGTAACCTTAGTAGACAGATATTACAACAAATTTCAGGACAATAGAAAGCAGATGGAGGGGGAACTGATGCAGTGAGCAGAGAAAGCCTTAGGACAGAGTGCACAGAGGGGAAGATACAGTAAAGGAATGAGGCAGTTTGATTTGCAGATTAATTAAAAGTCTACGCTGAACAGTATCTCCCTAACTTTGGACACAGAACACCAAGAGATCAGGGGTCTACTCTCCAGGGGGAGACCAGGGGGCTTCTGGAACAATCTAACATTCCCATGTTCTAGCATCAGGGTTGGGAGTGGAGGAAGTCCACTGCTATAGACTGACCGACTGCCCAATCAACTTGAGGCATACAGACTAATTAGCAGCTCTTCAGTACTTCATTTGTAAATATGAATGGATAGCCAAAGATTGCCACACATTTGAGGAAAGCCACCAAACTGAAAGAGAGTAAGACAAACATATGAGTTCAAAGGAAATTAAAATAATGCAAGGAGAAGGAAAGAACCGAAAAAAAAAAAAAAGTTTCGCACTCTTAATAGCATCCTCATGGAAACTCAAGGAGAAAGTATATTCATAAAATAAAAACCGGATGGTATGAAGAGAAAAGAAACAACCAGAGTACAAGAGAGAGCTCTTGAAAATGTAAATAAATATTTTAAATTTTAGTAGGTTTCGATGTTTTCAAGTTTAAATTTCTCAGAGAGTGAAATAAAAAGACAAGGAGGTAGTAAATATGAGAGAAAATACGACACACAAAGGACCAATACAAGAAGTTAAAAATTCAACAGACAGGAATTCTAGCAAAAACGGATAAAAATGGAGAAGAGAAATTATTTAAAAGTCACCTAAGAAAATTTCCCATAAGCAAAGTTCGCAAAATCTCCATACTTCTTGTAGTTTTATTTATTTATTTTTCACTGTGCTGGGTCTTTATCGCTGCACAGGCTTTTCTGTACTTGCAGTGAGTGGAGGCTACTCTCAAGCTGCAGTGGTGGGCTTCGCATTGCAGCGGCTTCTCTTGTTGCAGACATGGGCTCTAGGGCACGTGGGTTTCAGTAGCTGTGACATGTGGGCTCAGTACTTGTGGTTCCCAGGCTCTAGACCACAGGCTCAATAGTTGTGGCACACGGGCTTAGTTTCCCACAGTATATGGGATCTTCCACGGGATCTAACTCGTATCTCCTGCATATTGGCAGGTGGATTTTTTTTTTTTTTTAACCACTGAGCCACCAAGGAAACCCCAAGCCTCCATATTAAAAGAGCACAATATGTGCCCCCCAAATGAGTGAAGTGGTCTGCACTTAGATACCATATCCTGAAACTTTTAAACACAGATTTAAGGAGGAGATCTAAAACCTTTCAGAGGGGAGAAAAATAAAAACAGGGAAAAAGGTCACAAAGGAATGGTAATCAGAGTGACTTCAGAATTCTCAGCAGCACCACAGGATACTAGAAGNGTGCCCCCCAAATGAGTGAAGTGGTCTGCACTTAGATACCATATCCTGAAACTTTTAAACACAGATTTAAGGAGGAGATCTAAAACCTTTCAGAGGGGAGAAAAATAAAAACAGGGAAAAAGGTCACAAAGGAATGGTAATCAGAGTGACTTCAGAATTCTCAGCAGCACCACAGGATACTAGAAGTTAGTGGAGAAATACCTCCAAGTGCTGAAGGAATGGAGTCGTATGAACCATCAAGTATGCAGATATAGTAAAGACAGAGAGAGAGATGCCAGAATTCAGAATTTTTATGTCCTATGCACCCTTCCTCAGGGTTCCTTAGAGGATGTGCTCTAGACAAACGTGGACATAAACCATGAAAGAAGAAACCGTGTTTCAGAAAAGGGTGGACTCCACATAGAAGGCTGTGAAAGGAAGTGGCAGATATCCAGCAGGCTTGGACACTAGCAGAGCACGACAGAGCATGGGACTAGAGGGCCTTGGAAGGAAGTCTCTGGGGAGAGAGGGGAACTGGGTGAAAGAGAGACTGGATAAGTATGCGGGAGAGCTAAGGGGCAGTTAGGAATCTGAAGGGAAAAAGTGGTGTAAGAAAGAATACACATTCCAGGAATTACTATCTCTTCAATGAATGATGCTAACACAACTACATGCAAAGCAGTTTATTAGTTTCTAAGTTTTGGGATGTTTCTATAAACAAAGCATTAAAGACAATAGACCAGCAGGTGACAGAAGAGGAAGTCAGGAGTTTGAAGCATGAGGAAGATTATGTCTTTCTTGACCGGAAAATGGAGGGAGCACATGGAAAGGACCTGAGCACAGCCTCTAGCCCTAAGTGGGTCCTGTGACTAACGGTCATCAAGAAAACAAGAATCTCCATCCTACAAGGAATTGACTTTGGCCAACAGTGTGGAAGCCTCGAAGTGGATTATTTCCTAATCCTCCAAATGAAACCTTGATTTCAGCTTTGTGATACTGTGAGCAGAAAACCCAGATTTCTTACCTATACAACTGTGAGGTAACAAGTGGGTGACATTTAAATTCACCAAGTTTGCGATGATTAGGCAGCAATAGAAAACAAAGACATCTGGCATGCCTTTCCCTTCCCTGCTTACCCCAAACTCTTAGTTTATTTATGTTCTAAGAGGTGTTTTAGCCCACAAGCTCTCAGACTGCAGCTAAGCAGACCTGGGCTAGAATTAGAATTTCACCTCTGTGAAGATGAGCGGTCATGAACACAGTAAACATTCAATAAACAGAACTATGATGATTGTTCTTATTTGTTCTGTGAGTCTCAGTTCAGCTCTCACTCCCTCTGTAAATATTTCCCTGACTCCCCACCTCACGCCTCTGGAAAGTTTATTACATCCTCTCCTGTACTTTGTACTTACTGTACTATTGCATGCCTCATACTGTACTGATTAAAGCCATCACTAGAACTGGACAGGGAACAACAGACTGGTTCCAAATTGGGAAAGGAATATGTCAAGGCTGTATATTGTCACCCTGCTNGACTCATTGGAAAAGACCCTGATGCTGGGAAAGATTGAAAGCAGGAGAAGGGGACGACAGAGGATGAGATGTTTGGATGGCATCACCAATTCGATGGACATGAGTTTGAGTAAGCTCCAGGAGTTGGTGATGGACAGGGAAGCCTGGCATGCTGCAGTCCATGGGGTTGGAGTCAGACACAGCTGAGCGACTGAAATGAACTGAGACTACTAATTCATTCATTGAAAGGCAAAATCCTGGTCTGTCTGGAGCCTGCCATAGCCCCTGTCATGAAGAAAGAGCGCTGAGAATGTTTATTAAGGAAGAACACCGAGGAACTTTCTAGACCCAGTGAGGGGGGCTGCTCAGGGAAGTTCTATTACTAGGGTAGTTACCTGTCAGGGGGTGCCGGAAAGGGTTGATTTCATGACATCTGGGTTCTTTCTGCCTTGACTGCATTTTGATGCTGGGATCCGTTCCATAAAAGCACACAAAAAGCCTGGAGGCAGGTGCTAGACAGTAAGCAACCTCTCCAGCTGATGTCAGTGGAAGAGGCAGAGTCAGGTGTGAGCAGGGCATTAACTCATCCGTTCAATTATTTTAACACACGTGGTTAACTTTGGCTGTCCTACACAGGGAGATGCTGAAGTAGACTGAAAAGTAGGTGGGATTTTGACAGGTGCTCCTGGGAGAGAAGTTTTGATAGAGGTCACACTATGATCAAGACCTGACAGATCCAATCCTCCAAAGAGCACTCTGAGGACTGCGCAGGGGTTCTGAAGTATGCATTCAGCTAGGAGGGAGGAGGGAAGGAGACATGTGCTTGTTTCCATGGTTCGAGACAGGGACAAGGTGAGAATGAAAACAGGAAGGTGCAGGCTTGTAGGTATAGAAAAACCTGACTGGGGACACTACCAGCTAAAAAAGCAGATGCAGTATGGATCCTGGGTGCCCCTTGGTGGCCACACTGAATAACTACACCTGATAGCCCAGGCATAGCCGGTGCCCAGCTGAGTATTTCACTTACCTCTGGACTGGGAGGACCCACTCACCCACCTTGGAAGGCCACCTGTTGCATTAGTATCTGGGGTTGTGTGTCTGTGTGCTTGTGTTGCCCAACTGTGTAGGTATATACATGACTCTTTGCAACATGGACTATATAGTCTGCCAGGCTCCTCTGTCCATGTATTCTCCAGGGAAGGATACTGGAATGGTGGCCAAGCTCTTCTCCAGGGGATATTCCTGACCCAGGGATCGAACTTGGCTCTCCTACATTGCATCTGAGTTGCCAAGGAAGCCCATGAGTGCATCCAAGTGCATTTGTCTGTGTCTGAGTGTGTGTGTTGGTGCCTGAGACTGGCACATGTTCTGAGTTTTGCAGGCATGTACGTGCTAGTACCCACGCATGCATTTGTGTGCACTGTTGCGAGGTTGTGCATCTGTATACTTGTATCCGTATCTGTTGTCCCATTGTTCACGTCTGAGAGCATGTGTGTTAATGCAAATTTTGGGGCCTTGGCTTTCTTTTCTGTCACACATTGAAATAGTTAAGCTCCATAATCTTATTGTTTGTTTAAAGTTTGCTCTTGGATGCAGGCCTGTTTGAGAATAACTAGCAGATGCAAAAAGCATCCATTATGTATTTTTGCAATTAGCCGAAAACCCAGAAACTTTTTCTTAAATAACAGACACAATTCTGTGGGTTACTTATTGCTGGGAGTCACCTCCTCTCTCCAGCTTGCCTGAGTCGGCACTGGGCCCAGCCCCAACCCAGGCCAAGCCAAGGAGGGTTTGCACACTGTCCCCAGCGAGATGGAAAAACCATTAAGAGTTCAGAATAGAACTCAAGGGACAGCTTACAGTGAGGAGGAGAAAGAGAAGAATAAAGAGGAGGGGTGAGGGGAGGAAAAGTACAGCCTCCAAAATCTGAGAAGCGTTTGTCACACCAACCCATCCAGCCTAGCAGCTATCCAGGTTTTGGTCTGGATGCAGCTAAACAGACATAGAACAAATCTATATTCTTTAGTTTCTTTATGGTTTGTTCATTGTTATTTCCCTGCCTTCTTTTTGCATATTCCCATCTCCTGCTGTTTGGAACAGTCTCCTCTGCCCCTCAAGCAGTCTCACTGCTATCCTTTTGCTAGTGCTGTTTCTTTCCCTCTCTTGGAACACACTTCTCTCCTCCAGTGCAAACCAGGTACCTACCTCCTGACCACCAGCAGTATTACCATTAACAAACTTCATTGAGTACCTATCCCAGGGGCTGGGAAGGGGCCTTGGGAGGCAGAAATAGAAGTTTAGGGAAACTTCTCTTTATTTGAGTTCTTATGTGAAGGCAGAGTCTCATTTCTCAGTCTCTCCTCCCCACTTCTATGCACAGAGAGCTGTTCTGTGTCCTGGGTTTCAGGAGAGAGCAGAGAATGTAGCTGGGGTTCAGGTGGACTTCAGACTGAGATGACAACTTGAACAGGATGGTCTGTGAATAAATTGCTGGGCTAGAAGAACTACAGAGAAGGCAATGGCACCCCACTCCAGTCCTCTTGCCTGGAAAATCCCATGGGCGGAGGAGCCTGGTAGGCTGCAGTCCATGGGGTCACAAAGAGTCGGACACGACTGAGCAACTTCCCTTTCACTTTTCACTTTCATGCATTGGAGAAGGAAATGGCAACCCACTCCAGTGTTCTTGCCTGGAGAATCCCAGGGACGGGGAGCCTGGTGGGCTACCATCTATGGGGTTGCACAGAGTCGGACACGACTGAAGCGACTTAGCAGCAGCAGTAGAAGAATCTAAAGCATCCTGCCGAGCAGGCTCCTAGGCTCTGCTTCCTCCAGTGATGGGAAACTCATTAAATTCTCAAGCAGATCAGTTAACCGCTGGGTGGCTCTGACTTTCAAAAGTCTTCCTTACGTTGCTTCTGGTGCCCTTGCTCTGCCCACAAGCCCACACTAAACATAGCTACTCCATTTTTCTTTAGGCTAAAGAAAGTGACAGAGGCCTCTTGGGCTCACCTGAACTTTCAAGACAGTGACAGCTGCCAAGTGAGATGAAGGCAGCTCCACTACGTCAAGTTGGCATTCATTTGACAACTTCTGTAGTTGGGGACCATTTGTGATTTTCTCAAAGTATTTCTCTCCCCCAAACCCATGAGCTTCAGGAATGGCAGGCTAGGCAAATGTTTGATCTGTAAGCTTCCATTAAGGTTGTTATCAATTTGTCAATTCATCATGCACTGAGCACCATGCTAGGCATTACAGAAACAAAGGCCAAGAACATGTAGCCCCTTGCCTGTAAAGAAGCAAGGCTGGGAACTTCCAGTATCGCCTCTGGCCACTGTTTAGCACAGTGGTTCTCAGAGTACCTATACCAGCATCAGCTGCAACTTTAAAAGAAATACAAATTCTTGGACCATACCTCAGACAGACTGAACCACAGAAATTCTGGGTGTGGGCCAGCAAACTGGGTTTAACAAGACTTCCAAATGCTTCTGATACATTTGAAAGATTGAGAATCACTGGTTTAGATTCACCTGCTGCTGCTGCTACATCACTTCAGTCGTGTCCGACTCTGCGTAATCCCACAGATGACAGCCCACCAGGCTCCCCTGTCCCTGGGATTCTCCAGGCAAGAACACTGGAGTGGGTTGCATCTCCTTCTCCAATGCATGAAAGTGAAAAGTGAAAGGGAAGTCGCTCAGTCGTGTCCGACTCTTAGCGACCCCATGGACTGCAGCCCCCAGGCTCCTCCGTCCATGGGATTTTCCAGGCAAGAGTACTGGAGTGGGGTGCCATTACCTGGGGAACCCTTAAACCAGAATTTCTGGAGTCTGAGGCATTGTTTTCTCTTTAAGAGCTTTATTTATAATTTTATTTATTTATTGGCTGCTCTGGGTCTTCATTGCTGCACAGGCTTTTCTCTAGCTGTGGCAAGCAGGGGCTACTCTCTAGCTGTGATGCGTGAGCTGCTCATGGTGGCTTCTCTTGTTGCTAAACACAGGCTCGAGGGCACGCGGGCTCAGGAATTGCAGCGCAAGGGCTCAGGAGTTGTGGTTCCCGGACTTTGGAGCACAGGCTCGGTAGCTGTGGCACATGGGCTTGTTTGCTCCATGGCATGTGGGATCTTCCCAGACCAGGGATGGAACCCATATCTCCTGTATTGGCACTGAGCCATCAGGGAAGTCCAGCATTGGTTAAAAAAAAAAAAAAAAAAAAAAGGTTTAAAAGACATTGACTAAAATTGAAGCACATGAATGAAATCTATCAAAAAGTATAGGTTCTGGTGCATCACAGGATGAATCGCTTGCTTTCCCAAGTCCTTGACAGTAATGATGGGGATAATAGCATACTGTTGTTAAGCAATGGGAGCTGGTTCTAGGCCTAATTCTGCTCCTAAGTAACTGGAGGCAGGGGGCATTGAGGAAGACACTTTCCTTCTTTCAATACCAATAAAATGTATTAATAATAAAATCTATTAATAATATACTCTGTGCCAAGTTAGTTAAGAGAATAAAGAAATACAACTAAGACCTTTTAGAGACTTCTTTCCCAAAGACTCCATTTATCAAGAACTATTATATAACTATTATGTGTAATTACTGAGTGACAACACTGTGTGTGTGCAGGTCCTGGAAAAGAGAGATGACAAGACAGACCACCTTTCTGCCCTCCTGGCACTTATAATCTAGCACAGATCAAGAGGAAGGACACCAAGAACATTTCAAAAATTGTGCATATGTGCAAGAGAGAAGATAAACGAGGGTGACGGGCTAGTGACAGAGGAAGTCTGGTGAGCTATTAGAGTCGCACTTCAAAACTGGGCTTAAGAACAGGGCAGCAGGGACTACTAGAGAGACAGGAGGCGGGTGTGACAAGGCCCAGAGGTCTGGGCCCCAGCTCCAGACTCACAACTATCCAGCTGTAAAGATCATGGGGCAACTGACTTGGGCTCCTTAGATCTCAGTTTAATCACCCATGAAACAGGTTGGTAAGTGAATCATCGCAACCTGCCTTGTTGGGAAAACAAAATTAGATCAGAGGTAAAAAGGTTTTCCATACCTAAAAGCACTCTAGAGAAACAGAATACAGTTTAGAAACCAGGGGTTGTATACTGTATTCCTAACAAGTCTACCTCAAAGATATTTTGAAGGAATGGACAACCGAATTTTTAACCGACTCTCTGATCTCAGTCACAGGGCTAGCATCTCTGAAATTTGGCTTGCTATGGGATCAATTAACTCAATGAAGATGGCAGACCCTTGCATGAATGTGATCAGACACTGTAATAATGCCTCCTATTGCATCTGTTATTTTAGCAACTGGCCATAATTCGTGTATTATCATATAAAAGAATGATTTAGCTGATGACTATAAAATGGCTGCTTTCTTAAATCAAAGACATAATCTAAACTCAGAAACATCATGAAATTACTCAAACCACAAGTTAAAAATAAAGAGACTGTTAAGGGCATCGCCTTAACAGCTGAAACACATTTTCATTAACAGAATACTCATGGAGAGGAGTGGGAATGAGATTTATGATCAGGAAGACTGCTTGACAGATTAAGAATTGGTGGTTGGTAGCAGTGATTATGGGTAGAATAAGTAAGTTCCTACAAAACCCAACATGTACGAAGTAGCTCAGTTCAGTTCAGTCACTCAGTTGTGTCTGACTCTTTGCGACCCCATGAACTGCAGCACGCCAGGCCTCCCTGTCCATCACCATCTCCCAGAGTCTGCCCAAACCCATGTCCATCAAGTCGGTGATGCCATCCAACCATCTCATACTCTGTCGTTCCCCTTTCCTCCTGCCCTCAATCTTTCCCAGCATCAGGGTCTTTTCCAATGAGTTAGCTCTTCGCATCAGGTGGCCAAAGTACTGGAGTTTCAGCTTCA
>SJYA01000396.1:313342-329792 GCA_006410615.1 Neotragus moschatus | reverse complement strand
GTGCTCAGCTTTCTTTATAGTCCAACTCTCACATCCATACATGACTACAGGAAAAACCATAGCCTTGACTAAACCAACCATTTTGACAAAGTAATGTCTCTGCTTTTCAATATGCTGTCTAGGTTGGTCATAACTTTCCTCCCAAGGAGTAAGCATCTTTCAATTTCATGGCCGCAATCACCATCTGCAATGATTTTGGAGCCCAGAAAAATAAAGTCTGACACTGTTTCCACTATTTCCCCATCTATTTGCCTTGAAGTGATGGGACCAAATGCCATGATCTTAGTTTTCTGAATGTTGAATTTTAAGCCAACTTTTCCACTCTCCTCTTTCACTTTCATCAAGAGGCTCTTTAGTTCTTTGCTTTTTGCCGTAAGGGTGGTATCATCTGCATAACTGAGGTTATTGATATTTCTCCTGGCACAGGTCTCAATCAACTCCACTTCTCTATAACAAATGGTTTTATTCTCCTGACCCCCTTCCTAGCCCATCCTCTAAATTTGAGAATCCTCCGTTAGTCAGCTCCTTCTCTAAACAGTACTTAACCAGACCTAGATAAAGGCCCTAAACAGAGGAAGGAATACAGATACAGTTTCTGCTCAACCATGTTTGATACTGAATATGAGAAAGACATTATGACACAGCATTTGACGCCAGGGGGTTTTTGATACCACTGTTTTAACTTGGTCATCTTCATGTGGGAATATTGACTCAATCTAAAAGTTAGCCATGAAACTTTAGCATGTTCCCCCTCACATAATGTAAATAATGCGTTCATTTTGACCACCATCCCAGATGAGGACAGAATGATGGCTGTGCTTGTCTGCATAGATTGACAAAGCCATTTTGATGCAGCTCTGTAATGCTCATAGGTACTCTGGCCAAGTTCTGGCAGCTGCTTTGGAGCCACTTATGAAAATGCTTCTTTATAAAACTAATAAACAACCTAGGGTGAGCCATGCACAACAGCTTGGTGCTTATCAGCACTAATTGCTGGACCAATTCAGTGTTTCTCCCCTGTGGCTCAGAAGCCCTTGCAGCCAGGGGTTTTCTGATACTGCTGGTTTAACTTGGTCTCTGGCTGTGGGGTGGCCAGTTCTACTCGTAGTCCTCAAAGGGCTGCAAGGATTTACCAGCTACTAAGGAAACCACCCTTATGGCAGAAAGTGAAGAGGAACTAAAAAGCCTCTTGATGAAAGTGAAAGAAGAGAGTNTGCTGGGAGGGATTGGGGGCAGGAGGAGAAGGGGACAACAGAGGATGAGATGGCTGGATGACATCACTGACTCGATGGACATAAGTCTGAGTGAACTCCGGGAGTTGGTGATGGACAGGGAGGCCTGGCGTGCTGCGATTCATGGGGTCGCAGTCAGACACGACTGAGCGACTAAACCGAACTGAAATGAACTGAAGGAAACTTATCCAATTCAGGAGTTTTCTTGGAAGTCCATCCTGAGTCCACTGTAGCAATTTTCCCTCCTTAATTTCATAGATGCTGCTACTGAAAGTATATTTCTTCCAGGGAGCCTTTTAAAACTAACTATATGAGTCTTCCCAAAGCTCACATACATGGCTTTTTTTTTTTGGTTGGTGCAAATGTAGGATTTTATTTCCTGACTGGGGGTTGAATCCTCACCTGCTGCAGTGGGAACACAATCTTTAACCACTGGACCACCAGAAAAGTCCCATACATGGCTTTTTTTGAATTTTACTTTCTCAATTTAAATGTGGTTAATCAACCACATGAGAATATATCTACTATTTCCACAGTATGCTGCTTAACTGCTTGATTTCACTGTGGAGAAGACAGCTCTTCAAGTTCCTTAGGGTTATCTCCCATTAGTGTTCGGATATAGTAACCTGCTTTTCCTCTGGTTGGCTGTCAGGAAGCATTTAACAGAAGGCTTCCTGTGTGCTGTTTTGGATCTGTCAGGAATACTCTGCTCCTTATTAATTCCTGAATACTCAGGAATTAAGAGGAGAGGCAAGCCTCTCCTGGGGGCTGAAGAATCCAGGCATTTCCTTTATTAGTTTTTCTATACAGTGCTAAGCACCCTCTTCTTTCTAGTGAACCAAATGGTAAAAGTGATTGTTTACAACTCTCTCTCTCTTTAATATGAATCGCCTGGAATTTTAACCTTTATCTTTGCTGAGAATAACTACCTTGTAAGACAGTATATATGCCCACACCATGGTGATTAAAACACCTTTGCTCCAAAAGAGCTCTGGTCTCCGTGTCTTTCTTTCTCTCCCTCTCTCTCTTTTTCAGGCTGATCCCCTGGAGCGCAGAGGCTCTGAGTTCACTTTCCTGTTCGGGCTTCTAAGGCCCTCTCCAGAAGGTGCTCTGCACCTTCACCCCATCAGGAGGGCGCCTGAGGCCTTCGTGAACAGAGCAAGCCCCGTGCACGGGCTTTATTGGCTTTCTGCGTAAACCAAGGAATATCAGCCTCTTTCTCTCTCCTTTACTTTCTTATCGGTCGACTCTGGACCACCAGGTTCCGGTCCATTAAAGGACCTCAACAGTTGGTGTCAAAAGCCAGTGTTAGGAAGTTGAATGAAGCTACCTCAAAATGTATCAGAAAGTAAAAAACAATTCCCTGTGACTGCAAGAACCTCACCACCTAGAGAAATGCTGATTTATTACCCTTGTCTCCCTCAATAGTGCAAAATAATTGAGCACTCTCCTCTTATGCCTGGGTTTTAGGCAAAGTCATAAAAGCCTCTTAAAGAATGAATGAGATGGCAGGGATCCCATAAAAGTCTGAGCCCTGGTAATAGCCCGCAGCTGACATGGCTGACATAGAGCATGACATAGTAGCCAGAAACTCAACTTACCCCCTCAGCTCTCCCCAGATCAGGAACCACGGTGACTTGCAGAACTTAGCCAGGGTTCAGAATTAAAATCACAATCAAAATAACCATACCTTTTCAAAGGAAATTAGACTTAAATCCAAGACAGTATGAAATCAGAGATGAAGAAATAAAGGGATAAGTGATTAGGACCATTTCTGCCTTTTCCTTTGGTGTACAATAAATTAACTTCCTTTCATTTAAAAAAGTGTTCAGAATTAAGGAGTACTTAATTAAGCTGAAGTATGAAAGCAGGCTATGGAAAACTGCAATAAGCTACATAAGAATGACAAGTTAGCCAACAGAAAACATGTGAAGGTCTATCCATAACAGAGTCGTAGTTTCATACAGAAAACTCTTGGAAGACAGAGTAAAAGTTGTAGCACTATGCCCTGCTGCTGCTGCTGCTAAGTCGCTTCAGTCGTGTCCGACTCTGTGTGACCCCATAGACGGTAGCCCACCAGGTTCCCCTGTCCCTGGGATTCTCCAGGCAAGCAACTAGTAAATATTTGTAGATGAAACACCAAACCTCCAGGGAAAAGACGCTAACCTTGTCTGGCCAATACTGTCAGCCACTATTATCTCCAGGGACCACTGGAATGTCAGGCAACCACTTAAATTACAAGGACAAAGCTATAGGCCCACAAAAAAACCCTGCATCCTGATACATGTTGCTTGCTGCCAATTTCCCCCTCAAAGAGACAGCAATTAATATTGCAGGCCAGTAATGAATTAGGCTACTTGTGCCTCAATCTGGATTACGTCTTGAAAGAACGAGATAAAGTCATGNAATAAATTAACTTCCTTTCATTTAAAAAAGTGTTCAGAATTAAGGAGTACTTAATTAAGCTGAAGTATGAAAGCAGGCTATGGAAAACTGCAATAAGCTACATAAGAATGACAAGTTAGCCAACAGAAAACATGTGAAGGTCTATCCATAACAGAGTCGTAGTTTCATACAGAAAACTCTTGGAAGACAGAGTAAAAGTTGTAGCACTATGCCCTGCTGCTGCTGCTGCTAAGTCGCTTCAGTCGTGTCCGACTCTGTGTGACCCCATAGACGGTAGCCCACCAGGTTCCCCTGTCCCTGGGATTCTCCAGGCAAGCAACTAGTAAATATTTGTAGATGAAACACCAAACCTCCAGGGAAAAGACGCTAACCTTGTCTGGCCAATACTGTCAGCCACTATTATCTCCAGGGACCACTGGAATGTCAGGCAACCACTTAAATTACAAGGACAAAGCTATAGGCCCACAAAAAAACCCTGCATCCTGATACATGTTGCTTGCTGCCAATTTCCCCCTCAAAGAGACAGCAATTAATATTGCAGGCCAGTAATGAATTAGGCTACTTGTGCCTCAATCTGGATTACGTCTTGAAAGAACGAGATAAAGTCATGATTTCTGCTTAATTCAAGACACATAAACATAACACACAGCGCAGAAAATTCTCTTGGATTCTGAACTCTGCTTTTCCTTTGAGGACTCACATGCTAAATATGATACTTCTTGATCTTCAATATGCTTGAGAGAATAGAAATCTGAACCAGCAAAAGGCAAAGGCCATAGCACAAAATTTATTGGGATTACTCACTAAATAATTCATACACATCCAGTATCACTGAATGAAAATAATGTTGGCTAATTTTTCTAAAAAAACAGCAAGGATTTCTTTGGGATCCTTAAAGTCAAAAGGTTCTTGAAAACTATCTTTAATAAATGGAATGACCAAAACGGTGAAGTCAGATGTCTCTCAATCAGCTCCTAAACTCAACATGTTTTCCTACTTGAAAAGCAAAGTCTCATAATTCAGTAATTTAATTACCATGTTTCTGGGGTTTTGTTCTTAAACGCCACAGAAAAATATTTAATGAAAGGAAGTAAAGCACCTAGTCTCAGCAGTCTTCTTAAATACCTTAGTTTGCTTTCACAATATCAATGTAAATATTTAGATTCCCATCAGATGGGGATTTCTTCACTTATGTGAGTACGAATGGTCTCAAAAATCTTAAGTCTTTACTCTTGCTTCAGATTACAGATGTTTGAACTACCACTACAATCCTCAGTATTGGCTAGACTAAATCAGTAGATAAGAATTCTTTACAATCTCTTCCACGAAACCAAGGTAATCTTAACACAGATTTTAGTGGTCAATATGTTACAGAACTTACGGATATTTTGTTTTCTATGATATGTTGCAAATTCATCATTAATAAAGTAAATTTCATAATAGAAATAATAAACCTATTACAATATAAGAACATTCATAAACTGTCCTCACTATTCCCAATGACTTTAAATATAAAATCTAATTATACAAAGTCTAAATTCCTTGCCCAATTTAACCCCATATACCAAACAGCATAAGCGCTGAAAATGAGAAATATTTTTATAAATATTTTAATAAACCTCATATTAAGAACCTTGGATACCACTTTTCATTAGTGATGGCAGAAAAAGATAAGGAGAAAACAAATTTTTCAGAGATTTTTAAAGGGAGAATAAACTTAAGAGAAAATTCCTTTGGATAGTATAGCTCTTTAAAAATTCTCTACCTTTTTCTTCAACATGATACTAAAAAAAAAAAAAAGAATTTACTGAATAAAAGTAGCCAGGAAGGGAATCAAACATTTATAAGATAAATTTATTTTTCTCACCAAAGTGCAATGATTTTTAAATCTTCAACAACTATGAAAAAAAGTATTCAAGACAATAAAATACAAATGGAAAATTTAACCATTAAATTTCTTCTGTTTTGTACTAAACCCTATACTTAATCTAGAAAATAAACAAAAACATTTTGAAGTATTACTAAAACACTAACTGAATCACTTTTATAAATCTAAGTACATGCATTTCAAGGTTCCATTGCTACGAATTTTGTTAATATCAGTTTAATCATTAATAACATTATATAATAGAGCAAAAGGAACACATATCATTAGATGTGATCCCTGACCAATACTCTCAAATTTATATCAGAATAAAGCTGACAATTCCACCAGGCTTTGAACCCCGTGCTCCCATCCCAATGCTGGAAGCAAAGACTATGCCCTGTCACACAACTTTGTACAAGCTGTAGTAAAACAAAGTCTAAATTTTCTTACCTTTCTATAGGAAACAGTGAGTTATTTGATAAATACTAAAACATTTCTAAGATTTAATTTTATGAGTTTGTTTACCAAACACATTGTGCAAGAACTGACTACACAAAAATTTCCTTTGGAATTTGGTCCACAAATTCACTTACGCAGGTTGGAAAGCCAAAACCTGCAAGGGAAAGAACACATGGGGGAATCCCTAATTCAAACATACTGCAATTACTAGAGGGATATTCAAACATACTAAAAAGTTTTGCTCACAAAAGGCACAAACTTATAGGGATATTCTTTCTGAATAAAAATAAAGAACTAGTTAATACCCTTCTTTGTTTTGTGAGCACCATTGCTAAGAAGTTAGACTCAAATTCACTGTCTACTCCCGTGACCAAAAAAAAAAAATTTTTTAATTGAAGATAAAAAATTTAATTTGTCTTACTACATACTTTCCAGTCATTAACTGAGATATAATTATGAAACATTAAAATTGCCTTAAAAGGGGGTTGTGACAGCAGCTATCAAAGCAATATTCAAGCATGATTTCAAGGATGCTTTCAGGTTCAGAGTTAGCCTTCTTTATCAAAAATCTTCACAACTTCATCAAAAACCTAAAATGGAAAAAAGATAATTTAAAAAAGCAGATACTGTTAAAACATCATATGGCTAAGTTCCTGTTAAAACAGTAAATTTTATATTAATTTTCAAAATGGATCATTAAAAAACACATAATTTCTTAGTTTCACCTGCTTTACTTTAGACAGTAGTACAATATCATAAACAATACATCTAAAATTATGAACATGATGCTTCAATTTTATTAGTGCTTTTAGGACAAAACAAACTTCTTAACAGGCTACCAATAACATGACAGAAAGTAAACTAAAGTGCCTTATCTTCCTAGTTCTGATTCTAAAACACTATGTCTTCTAATATATTCAGTTCAGTTCAGTTGCTCAGTTGTGTCTGACTCTTTGCAACCCCAGGAATCACAGCATGCCAGGCCTCCCTGTCCGTCACCAACCCCCGGAGTTCACTCAGACTCATGTCCATTGAGTCGGTGATGCCATCCAGCCATCTCATCCTCTGTTGTCCTCTTCTCCTCCTGCCTCCAATCCCTCCCAGCATCAGGAGTCAACTCTGCATGAGGTAGCCAAAGTACTGGAGTTTCAGCTTCAGCATCAGTCCCTCCACTGAACACCCAGGACTGATCTCCTTTAGGATGGACTGGTTGGATCTCCTTGCAGTCCAAGGGACTCTCAAGAGTCTTTTCCAACACCACAGTTCAAAAGCATCAATTCCTTGGCACTCAGCTTTCTTCACAGACCAACTCTCACATCCATACATGACCACTGGCAAAACCATAGCCTTGACTAGACAGACCTTTGTTGACAGAGTAATATCTCTGCTTTTATTACCTCACCTCTATAGGAAGCAGACACAGATAATAAGTCAGAAATGACTATATGATATAAAGGAAAAAAAAAGGGACTCCTCTGGTGGTCCAGGGGTTAAGAGTCTACCTTTCAATGTAGGTGACACAAGTCTGATCCCTGGCTGGGGAACTAAGATCCCACATGCCATGTGGCAACTAAGCTGGGCACTGCAGCTGCTGAGCCCATGAGCTCCAACCAGAGAGGCCATGCACCACAACTAGAGCTGCTGCACGCCCCCGTGAAAGAGCCTGTGCACCGTAACTAAGACCCAACAAGTCAAAAATAAGCAAATTAAAAAAAAAAGGTCCAGAAGATGATTCAGGGAATCAGAGACACTAGAACTTAAGAGAAACGAAAAATACTGACTGAACACTGAAGGCTTGCAAACCACAGTTCAGAGACCACTGATTCATGAAGGAAGAGACAAGCACTGAGCTGTGGAAACCCTGCACCTCTGGAGCGACATACTCTAGGATGGAAGTGGTGAAAACAGTTGGGGCGATTCAGCTAGATGATTTCATGTTACAGATTTTTAAAAAATGATCACGGTCCAAATCACAGCTCTGGAGATGCCAGTTTTCCAGTGCTCAAAAAAAGAGGTTGGAAATAATAAACCACCTACTTCTTATGAAGAACAAGTCAGAAACTGTAAAACTCACTTTAGACTCTATTCAAAAATATACCTGAAACTAACACAATATTGTAAATCAATAAAACATACATATTTCAATTAGAAAAAAAAGAAAAAGCTTAGCATTTTCTTCAGTCTCCAGTGTTCTGAAAAGCAAAATAATCTGTCATAACATTGTATTTCTTTTTCTCCTGCATACTGCTTCCCTCTCCGCCCAAAATCACATTTTACTTTACTTTTAGGCAGGCTAGGGGTACTCACTTCATCAACAGATTTAGAAGCATCTATTTTCTTGACTTTCCCCATTTCTTCATACAAGTCAATAATTGGCTTTGTTGATTGAAGATAGGTTTGAATTCTGCAAAAGAACCAAAGATTGCAAGATCCTAAGTATACTTCTCTTCCTGGTTATAGATCAGGGGACAATACAGAATAAAATCCAAATGACACCCTCCCTTATCATCTTTTTAGACAAACCATTCTATATTTAAGCATGACATTTTCTTTTTCTGGACCAAAATGCGTTAACTGTTGAATCTGTTACTCAAGTTCCAAACTGAGGCACAGTGGGCTATGGGTAAAAACCGCAGAGTACCTCTTTTCCAAGCTCTCTCTGTTGTCATCACTTCTGCCACTACTCTTTCCCCTCTCAAGACATCGTTCAATACAGATCTAAAAACAGAAATATATAAAAAGTTGTTTTTTAAAAGATATTAATTTGGCAGTCTTTTGGCCATCTTTTAAACCTGAAAAGAGAAGAAAGTTTGAAGAGATTACCAACAAAACCTTGCTTGAAACCCAATGTGTCTAATTCATTAATCAACATGCAAAGTTAAAACATGTGGTTCAATTTATGTAAACTAGGTTAAATAAGTACAGAGCATAATAAGAATTCATTCATGACTCAGTTCTTCCTGTGTATTTTTTTTTTCAAACCGCAATAAAAAGATGATCTCTATGTGTATGGTTCCATCTAGGATATATTATTAACTTATTAGGTATGAATTACATGCCTCAAACTTTGTTCCATTTTTGCTTATTTTCAATAATTCCATAAATATCTAAATATTTGAGTCAACATATCTGCATTTGAATAAAGTATCCCTTGTTAATCGTGAATAAACATTCCTTAGTTATAAAGCTGTGGTAACATTCTAAAAGTAACTTTGAAGAATAAGTGAAAACATATTTTTGGGGGTTGGAAGAAGAGAGTTACGTTTTAAAACAACTCAAAAGCTGCAGCAAGTCTCTCTACCACAAGCACATTTGCAATTCAACCTAAGAATAGTCAACTTCCTTCAAGGCACTACTGCTGATTCTTATTCTTTCAGGCTGGTGGCATTAATTTAATAAAGTTTATATTACAGCTGTCAAACCGAGTCAGGTCTTTTAATTAAATGATTCCCTCCCCGCCCCCGCAAAAAAAAAAAAGGATTCAAAGAAATTCATTCAGCTCTTCAAAAGTATGTCTGAGTATGTTACAGAAGTGCCAGAAAGAAAAAGTCTTCTTTCCTGCTTTTTTCAGTATCATTTCACTCTTAAAAGACGAAGCAGGCTATCTTAGACGTTTCTTTAAAAAAGAAAGATCTCCCAACTTCCCCAAAATGTGTTTCTTTTCCACTAAGCAACACTCTAAGGCAAGATACTCTCTGATAATAGTGTCTACTCAAGAAGTGACAGTGCAGCTTCATTACCTAATATTATTATATGAGTCAGTTCTTAATTCAAAACAAAACAAGCTCTTGTTATTTTGAAAATAAGGCAAACTTTAGGCCCACAAGGTTGCTGATGCCAAACAGCTTTCAATATTTCAACAGTAAGACAGTGTCCATCCAACTTACCAGTTCAAAAAATACTGTTGCCAATATAAAATGTAAATGTAAGTAAATAAATCACTTTCTTTTTCTCTAATAGTTGACCACCAGCTGTTTAAAAGCCCATGTTGGCAGATGAAGATTTTCATTACCTCATTATTACAGTCAAAAAACAAAACAAAAGATACATCAGCTTTCCCATCCATGGTCTTATTCCAGCCTTGAAGGTTGTCCTGATTTCTTGGAAACCCATCAATCAAGAATTTATTCTTCTGAGCATTGGCTGCCATTGTCTGATCCATTTCCTTAAAAAAAAAGGAAGATTTGAATTCAATGCTACATTAACAAAATGCAATTTCTTAAGCAGAGATGTTTTATTATTATTCTTAAAACTGTAAATGTGGAGGGTACACAGGAAAAAAAATTTAAATGAAATAACATGTTTGCCTCCAGCCGGCAAGAGTTATGGATATGTATCCCTCTTCCATTTATTAGACATACACAGACAATTTATTTCTATAGTTAAAATTTTTTCTATAGTAAGCATATATTATTTTCATGAAATTATTAACAGCAAGGAAAGAAAAATAAGCATTAAAAAATAATATTCTTGCTCCAGCCACTAGAGACCCATATCTTACTTTCCTTTTCCTCTTCCCAAGTCATTTAGCTATGGTAGGAAGTACACTGCTTCTACAGGTACTCAGATTCTCTGCAGTAATTCAAGTACAACTGCAAAAAACTTTGGACATATAAAGAGATTGTTAGCATTAATTATTAGTGTAGGAGTCAATTTTATTTTTTTCCATAACTGAAGCTAATTTAAACCTAAATGCCACTGGCTATCCCAAAACACAGGTAGCAAGAGAAACAATATGTTCAGAAAAATAGCAAGAAATTATTTCACCATCCTCTGCCAAAGTCTGAATTCAGGTAGAATGTGGAAATCTGTGAATGGGAGATACAGATCTTGAATCTCTAAATTCTTTTCACTATCAACCACCATGGGATAAGCACAGATTTATGACTGGCAAATTCCAGAGGAGTCTCTATTCTAAAGCAAACCAACAACCAGTTCCTTCAGTGCTCAAACAATCCTGGTTCTTCAAGAACAATGGCTGTCAGGACGTAAATTCCTTTATCTGGGGGTTGGCTTTATCCTAGCATCTAGCATCTCCAATATTCACAAACTTTCACAGGATGCTTTTGTGTCCCTGCTATAGCATTTTTATCCCAATTATGGTAGTAGAAGATATCTGAAGAGGCACACTGATACTCTACTCACTCAACATACACTCATTCAAGGTCCAACCATCACGGAACATGAAGAGCAAGGTCATGGCCTCTGGAAGGCTTATAGTCCAGTGGTTAACATATACGTGTAAGTCAATGTGCTATGTTCTATACTGAGGTATGCAAGGATGCTGTGATAAAACCAAGAAGCCGGCACAGACTACCTGTGAAACCGCCAGAAAGTTTTACTGAAGGGATGGCAGTGAAGCTGAATTCTGAATAATAAAATGGCAGGCAAGCAGGGATCAAGGTACTCCAGAATGTGTCAACTGGATGTTAAAGGCTCAGAAATGAGGAAGCATGCCCGCTTTGATGAATCTGAAATAAGCTGGCAGAGGTGAGCCTTAGGGTGCATGTAGAGAGTGGCAGGAGATGTGACTAGAAAGTTGTTTTCTTAGTCGCTAAATCAGGTCGGCTCCATGAGACCCCAGGGCCTATAGCACACCAGGCCTCCCTTTCCCTCACCATCTCCCAAGTTTGCCAAGTTCATGTCCACCGAACTGGTGATGCCATCGAACCATCTCTTCCTCTGCCGCCCTCTTCTCCTTTTGCCTTCAATCTTTTCCAGCATCAGGGTCTTTTCCAACAAGTCGACTGTTCGCATCATGTGGCCAAACTATTGGAGTTTCAGCTTCAGCATCAGTTCTTCCAATGAGTATTCAGAGTTGATTTCCCTTAGGATTGACCGGTTTGATCTCCTTGCTGTCTAAGGGACTCTCAAAGAGTCTTCTCCAGCAACACAATTCGAAAGCATCAATTCTTTTGTGTTCAGCCTTCTTTATGGTCCAACTCTCACATCCATATATGATTACTGGAAAAAACATAGCTTTGACTATATGGACTTTGTTGGCAAAGTGATGTCTTTGCTTTTTAATATGCTGCCTAGATTTGTCATAGCTTTCCTTCCAAGAAGCAAGCTAGACTAGAAAGTGGGTAGGGCCAAAATTAATGAAGAACTTGTTGTACCACACTAAGCATTTGTTTTTTATTCTGCAAACAATACAGGACCACTTAGAAATTTTAAGCAGTAGAAGAACATATTCCTATCACCTTAAAAAAAAAAAAAAAAAAAAACTCTGACCACACCATAAAGGATGAATAAGGGGACAAAGAGGGATCAAAGGCAAAAGACTAATGATAAGGCTCTCGTGATGGTCCAAGTAAGAAAAAATGAGGATCTGAATTAAGATGCCAGTAATAATAAAGAAAAAATGCTAAATAGAAGAGGGTAAAGAGAAAGATAATTCAAAGGATCTACTCACTGAACAGATTTGGGAAAGTGAAGAAGAGGTGGAAATAAAGGATAGATCCCAGATTGCTGGCCTGGGCAGCTGAGTAGATGGTAGAACCATTAACCAGGATAGGAAATAAAGGGTGATCACATTTTAGATGATACAGACAGCCTTAGGCATGGTGATTTTGAGACACTCATTGAGACACTCAGATGGATGCCTAATAGTCAGAAACATAGATCTGGAGTTCAGAAAAAATGATTTGTGCTAGAGTTACAGATTTTGGTATCACTAGCACAGGGAAAACCTTGGGCATGGAAAACACCATCCAGCAAGAAATGTATAGAGTAAGAGGCGAACCAAGGATGAAACCTGAGAAGCATCATGGTTGGCAGAAGACTTATCAAAGGAGACTTAAGAAATAGCAGTCACTGAAGGAGGAAGAGAATCAAGAGACATTGTGTCACAGAGAACAAAGGAGGAACAAGTTTCAAAAAGACAGCAAGTTAAAAGAAAATGACTGAAAATATCCCCTAGATTTGACAGAGAAGATCACTGGTAACATCAGAATAGTTTAAGTGAAAATGGAAATAGAATCTTGGAGTCAAGAGCTGAAGAGCAGAAACGGAAAAAAGTAAAAAATATAGACTGCTTTTTCACAACTAGGCATAAAAGTAGAGAAAGGGCATTACATTCAGAGAATAAGGAGAGAGGATTTTGTTACTCTGAATGGTAGCAGGTTACTCTAATCTCAGAGACAAGTGGTAAGAATGTGTGTGAATGAGCCACTCTTCAAGTTTCTCTGGTTCCAATCAGAAGCTCATACATCTCTTTTCCATCAACTTTCAACTATTTGCTGCTGTTCCCATTTATCCATTTCTCCTTCACATTTCTTGTATGTGGAAATACCTATTAATGACTATAATCTTGAGAATGTGTAGTGGAGAGTCATGTAGACCCAAGGTATCTGGTTTTTAGATGGGACCTATTTTAGTCTGATAGCTGTTAGTCTCAGCATTTCGCACTGAAGATGGTGATGAATGTACCAGAAAAGGAAACATCAGGACTGAGAGAATGGCAACAATGGGAGGGTTACGGGAGGGAGGGACAGGGGGAAGGAAGAAAGGAAGGAAGGAAACAGAAGAGAGNCCAAGGTATTTGGTTTTTAGATGGGACCTATTTTAGTCTGATAGCTGTTAGTCTCAGCATTTCGCACTGAAGATGGTGATGAATGTACCAGAAAAGGAAACATCAGGACTGAGAGAATGGCAACAATGGGAGGGTTACGGGAGGGAGGGACAGGGGGAAGGAAGAAAGGAAGGAAGGAAACAGAAGAGAGAAAGGAGGAGGGGGGAGAAGAAGAGGAGGAGAAAGGAAGAAGAAACAGAAATAGGAGGAGGATGGGCTGTCTGCACACTGGGAAGGGTCAAGTGCACACATATGAATCTTGAGTTGTAGCTGATCCTAGACCAAGGTAGAGAATGCTTCCTACTGTCCAATTTCTCCCCAGGTGAAAGTGGAATTTCCAGTTCTGCCATTCTTGAGTACCATGACCACCCTCCACAAGCAAGAAATTCAATACTCTAATTTTTCCATTACTCAAAGAAAGGGAAGATTTAATTTCTCATTTCCCTGTTGGTTTAAACTGGTTGGCATTCACACTCCTTACCCTCCTTAACAAACTGATGGTTATCTCAACTGGCACAATCTTTCCATCTTTAATGTACTTTTCAATGAGTTCACCATACTGTGAATCTGGGTTTTTCCTTTCATCACGGAGAAGTTCTCCTGCAGAAAGGTGTGTGTAGCCATATTTCTGAAAGAAGAAACACATAGAAAAAAATCAAAATACATTCAACCCAGTGATATGACTATTGCTTTTTTTCCTTCATGGAAATATCTATATTCTAATTTTTCTACAATAAACAAACTTTGCTTATATAATAAAATAAATAATAAGGAAAAATTTTAGAGAGATTTCCTACAATCCCATTTGCTTAAAAAATATCCTTAACCTACATAGGGCATGGTAGCTATAATGTTCAAAATCATGCAATCATCCCAAAATTTATATAACTATTCAAGGATTACTAGCTCATTATATACCTTCACAAATACAAAGTTTAAATGTAATCAAAAATATTCAAAGAAAGGCCTAAAAAAATCTACATAATTCAAGGCAACTCCCCCAAATCTTACCACAGTTGGCTGTACACACCTTCTGTAAAATCTTTCCTTTCGTTCCTTAAAATGAACACATCTAAACCGAACTTGTGAGCACTTACACAAACCCCATTCTTCTGCTTTGTTCCCTTTCTCAGTAAACAGTACAAGTCCTAACCTATCCACAAAACTAGCTTTCCTGACCACTCTGGAGAGTGGACGCACAATTACATAGTGTCTTAGAATGTCACTGTCTCTCCATCTAGATCAGTGTTTTCCTTATCATTCTCAAAGTCCATTTCCTACCTCTCTAGATGTGACTAGAGAGGTCTCGTCTGTAAAATGGGAATACAGACACCTATTTTACAATTTAGTAGTGACGATTAAATGAGATAATGCATGTAAAGTGCCTACCAAAGAGCCTGATATATACTAGGAGATAACAGCCAACAATTACTTCCTTGCCATCATGAAGATACTTAAATAGTTTGCAAACATTTTTGTACTGTATATACATACCATCTTATATTATTATATATATGTTTGTGTGCATGTATATGTATTCACTTTAGAGGTTCAGATAGACCAATCAAAGGACTTAAGCGAGAAAACAGATATGAATACATTGCAAAAGGTCAGTAGTACAGTAGTAGTATGACTGTGGTGACTGTATTACTGAGGATTTACCACTGATGTATTAGGCCAGGGTATAGGGCGATAGCTGAACTATTACATAAGATGATATAGTGTTATTCTGCCACTTCTGCATGGTTAGAATGTGAAACCAATACAGATCTGAGAGACAATTACTGAAAAGCTTCTTCCCCCACATGGACTTGCATGTTTCCTTTTATTAAATCAAAAGAGCTATAAAATCTATTTTTTAAATCTATTTTTACTCTAAAATATCAGGATATTGAGATCTATATTCAATGTTCAGTTATAACAATCATCACATCCCAAACTCTTAAAACTCCCTAAATGAGTTTCTATCTCATCCATATTAAATGTACAGTAAATATTTGATAAATTTTATCTTTTAATTTCAATGTTAAGTTCACCTTCCCACCATTCTCCTTCCAAAATAGAATGTTTCTATTATACATTTTACAGTTCACCTTCCCACCATTCTCCTTCCAAAATAGAATGTTTCTATTATACATTTTACAAAAAAATAACTCTCTCAATTATTCATGCTATAGCGAGTTTTCTGTGTTTTTCTCTTTTTTTGGACTGCAGAAGCCACACATTCTTTATCCCTTTTCCATTTCCAAAAATTGCTGGCTAAACTTACTCCTGTTTACTAAAAGTAAGCTAACAATAAGGCAGTCAGCAAAGGAAAACAAACTCTAAATAGCTTATTTGCTGACTAAAATTGGATATAAAGTTTGATGAGAATAAACAAAACCACAGCACTGCTCATGTCTCTTAGGCATATAGCTCCTTGCATTAGAAGAAATGATCAAAAGTGTACTCAGTTGTTCTAACAGGCTTTTAAAAACACTCCTATCATTTACAGAAAATGGAAATAAATACAAAAGTACCTAATTATTTGAACTGTTATTTTAAAATTATCTTCACACCACACCATTTAAAAATGCCGATTTGTTATTACCAAATATAAGCTATACCAGGTATACTTTTGAAAAATGAGTATGGAAAAGACTTTATTGAAAAAAATGAGATGTGACCTACTTTGCCATTTACTATGTACAAATTTCAGAAAGCATTTTGCAACCACTGTCCACAAAATTTTATAGCAGCTTCATTTTCCAACTGCTTACTTTGGCTCCTGCTTGGAAGTCTATGCTTGCCGGATGCTTTCATCTGGTCTAGAGATTATAGCATATGGTTATATTGAATAAATGCAGAGACAAACAGTACTACACGAAGGCAAACACTCAGTGAAACACCACAATACAGACTGCTCTGTACAGA
>SJYA01000396.1:190855-307800 GCA_006410615.1 Neotragus moschatus | reverse complement strand
AAAAAAAAAGTTCAAGGTACAAATGATTCGTAACTGGCAAGTCCTTGGGAGCAGGAAGAAATGCAGACGCCAGGCAACTCCTCTTGTGAGTATGGCAATTAGACAATAGAGGGAACGCAGCAGAGATAGCAGATACAGATATATTTTTAAAGCAATCAAGTGAGTTAAAACTGTTGGTGTCCTTTAAACAGCTGACACATGTATGAAGCATCTAAGTTTACTTTGCACTCCCTGTAAGATTCATGAACTTTAAAAATCTAGTTCTGATTCTATACTGTCAGCAATGCACCTTCGGCATAATGCCTAGAAATGCTACCTGGGGCCATTCAGACTCACCGATTTGGCACTTGTTGCAAACAATAGCTTTAGAGCTTAGGGCATCCCAGCAACATTTGTGTAAGGCTATCATTTACTTCAAAGGCTTTTCCAATAGAACTTCCAGTTACTGAAATGTATGACTAGCAGTTTTCAGTAACTTTATCTGCCAGTCTTGGAGAACTAACTTTAGACTGTAAGAACTGCTATACAGTGCTCAGATGCTTAAAACTGGTCAACTGTTTAGGGTTCCTTCCAGTTTTACCCAGAAAGGGTTAGAAAAAGGATTTTTCTTATCATCACCATTATATGGAGGTTAGGAAAGAGAGAAAGAGGCGTGGATAGAGAGAGAGAAAGGGAGGGGGTAGAAAAGAGGAAGGAAGGAGGGATAAAAGGAAGGAAAGAAGACTGAGCGACTCATCCAGTGGGAGAAAGGCTAAAAAGAGTATCTGAATCAAACTGCTAGCGGATTTTCAATCTTTTTTAGTTTGCCCTTAATGTATTTCCAAATATGTACATCACATTTGACCATGCCTATTTAATTACAAATCGGCATATTAACTACAAACTATGAAAAGTTATAAACCAAGCTAAATCTTTTCTTAGGCAAAATCTTTAGCAGACAGACTCCAAATTAACATGAAGCATATTTCTTTCTCTAATTAAAGAGTGATATTTTAAAAGCTTACATCCTGCAAAAGAGAAAAGAGGAGGGATATAACCCATTCAACTGTAGACAATTAAAGCACTATTTCATTTTCCTCAATGTTTGCTACTCATGTAAGAAAACCTTAATTCAGGCAATACGTGGAACTTATTTTAAATCCACAAGTATTTAATGAGCCTCTACAAAGTACCAGGCAAAAACGCTAATTTGGGGAGATATTTAGGTTNAAAAGAGGAGGGATATAACCCATTCAACTGTAGACAATTAAAGCACTATTTCATTTTCCTCAATGTTTGCTACTCATGTAAGAAAACCTTAATTCAGGCAATACGTGGAACTTATTTTAAATCCACAAGTATTTAATGAGCCTCTACAAAGTACCAGGCAAAAACGCTAATTTGGGGAGATATTTAGGTTATATTCACAAAGGATGTAATACTGATTTACATATTTAAAGTGAGTTGAGCTCTACTATTAATTAATAAACTCAATTTTTCATATTTGCATTAACTTTCCCTAAGGAATTCAGTCTCTACCAGCACTGTCTGCTTGGGGAATGATAAGAAGGTTAGTAGGTTGGTGCAAATGTAATTGCGGCTTTGGACTGTGACTTTTAAATCATTATAACTAGGCTTAAATATGTTTATTAATCAAAATAGGAACCATTACAATCAACACAATCTTGCCAATGAGAAATAAGTTTATTTCTGTAGCATAAAAATCTATGCTTAGGGATTCAAAGAACTCTTGGAAAGCATTTTCTGCCTCCTGCTGGTTGTGGAAGCATTTTCCCTGCAAAACATTGAAATGCTTGAAGTAGCAATAGTCAGTTGGCAAGAGGTCAGGGGAGTACAGTGGAAGACGCAAAACTTCGTAGCCCAATTCGTTCAACTTCGGAAGCGCTGGTTGTGCAACATGCACTCAGGCATTGTGGAGAAGAATTGGGCCCTTTCTGTTGACTAGTGCCAGCTGCAGGCACTGCAGTTTTCGGTGCATCTCATCGATTTGCTGGGCATACTTCTCACATGTAATGGTTTTGCCAGGACTCAGAAACCTGTAGTAGATCAGTCGGGCAGCAGACCATCAAACAGTGACTATGACCTTTTTTTGGTGCAAGTTTGGCTGTGAGAAGTGCTTTGGAGCTGCTTGCCAGTCCAACCACTGAGCTGGTCATTGCTGGTTGTTGTATGAAATCCACTTTTCATTGCACATCACAACCCGATTGAGAAATGATTCACTGCTGCTGCACAGAGTAAGAGAAGACTTCAAAGAACACTTTAAAATGACGATTTTTTGGATTTGTGGTCAGCTCATAAGGCACCCACTTACTAAGTTTTTTCACCTTTTCAATCTGTTTCAAATATCAAATGATGTAGAATGGTCAACGTTGATTTCTTCAGTAATTTCTTGTGTAGTTTTAAGAGGATCAGCTTCAATGATTGCTCTCAATTGGTCGTTGTCAACTTTTGATGGCCAGCCACTACTTCAAGGCTCTTGTCTCTTTGTAAAACTCCTTGAACCACCACTGTACTATAAGTTCATTATCAGTTCCTGCACCAAATGCGTTGTTGATGTTGTGAGTTGTCTCTGCTGCTTTATGACCCATTTTGAACTAAAATAAGAAAATCATTCAAACTTGCTTTTTGTTTAACATCATTTAGTCTAAAATAAATATAAAATAAGTAATAAGTCATTAGCAAAGAAACACAAAGCAAAGAAATATGCATTAAAATGGTGTATAACATACCCACATTTAAGAATGTATTTCAATATCAAATAGCAAACTTCAAAAATGCAAAAACCACAATTACTTTTGCACCAATCTAACAGAACAATAAATAAAACTTAAAGAATGGTTGACTTAGAAGCTATGAAACAGACTGTTCTTTCATTTGTGTAGGCCTCAATATTCCTCTAACATTTTGCAGGAGGCATCTCAGAACACAGAGGACTTTGGCATTTGATTTACATACCAAACGACCCCTATAGCAACTGTGAACTGGAATTTTCATATTCCAATTTCATTCTAGTTGGTCATTTCCAGTATTTTTATTTCTTTTAAGTCATTTCAGCCATTTGGAATTAATCCACAGTCCCTATATCAGAAAAGGATGGAAAACAGTCGAAGATGAAGGAAGATGAGGCCCAGAAAACTCCAGGGGTTCCAGGAGATTAGGGGTAATATTTTGAAAATTTCCAACATTAATGGATAGGCACAGAGGTCTTATTAATCTTAAACATCTTAAAATCTTAATCTTATTAACTAAATGAGCAATTCTTACAGTCACTGCAGAGCCTACAAACAACACACTCACATCAGCACAACACAAATATCGCTGCAGGTGGTCCAAGAGCCTAGGATTCAGGAAATTTATTTAACCTTTCTTAGATCTCAGTTTCTTCATTTCTAAAATAGAAGTAATATCTCTACTACCAGAAATCACATCTATACTGTACTACACAATCAGCCATAGCCAAACATCACTGTCAGCTGTTAAAATCAGAAGCTTCTCCTGAAGGACACACTCCTAGAAATGTGGTCTACACTACTAGATTCAAGACCTACATGAGTGAGTACTCAGGTCACCGAAGAGTTATAGTAATTTGTATAGGCTATTCTTGGAGCAAAGTCCAAGATAATCAGTGGCTAAACTACAAATTACATACCAATAAAGGTGCAAAGTCAAAGAGTAACTACAGAATAAGAAAAGTATGATACACGAATCCAATTCACTATGCAAATATCCTCAAACACACAGGCTCCAAAAACTGGCATCATAGATGTATTTAAGTACACTAAAAAACTTATGAGAACCTACAACAATGTGTTTATCTTGCTTATTTTCTTCTGATAAACAAACAGGTCAATAGCCTTCCAATCAGCCACCGATGGCTAATTAGAAAATGTACATTTTAAAAGATCTTATTCAAGTCAACTGTACCTCAATTTAAAAAATCCTACACAGTACTAAACAGTACTAAAAACTTAAATTTAGGGATACTAATATGTAAGAATTATATGGAGAAACTAGAAACATTTAAAATCAGTTTCATAAAAAGAAGGCATAGATAGATTATGGATAGAAAGATTCAATACAGTAAATATATACATTTCCCACAAATTATAAATTGAGAGCAACCTCAATCAAAATTCAACTGGGCTTATTTTTTAATACAACTTGATGAGTTGAGTCTTAAGTTGAACAGAAGGGGTAAATGTGAGAGAATGACCAAACTCAAAAATAATACTAACAGACACAAATGTGAACTTGTCCTACCAGGTGACATAAAATATTGTAAAGCTATAGTAATTAAAACAGTATGAAAAAATTTTTTAATTTTAAATGGACATGAATTTAAAATAAATAAGTAAAACAGTATGATACTGGTATAAAAATAGACACACATAACAATGAAACTCAACAGAATCCAAAAACAGACCTAAGTATAAATGGGAATTCAATAAATGAAAGTTATTATCTAAAAATCAACAGAGAAAAGATGAACTATTTAATAAATGATACTATGCAACTGGCTACCATCTGAAAAAAAAATTAGATTCTTGTACATCATATGCAAAACTAAATTTCAGGTAAATTAAAGTTCTAAAACCAACACAATACAAGCAAAACAAAACAACAACAACAACAAAACCCAATCACAAGATAGTACCGGGGGGAAATAAGATTGAGAGAAAGACACTCCAAAATAATCAAAACAGCATGTTTGACCATATAAGTAATAAAAACTTCTGAACAAAGAAAGATAACATAGATATAACCAAATGACAAGCAACAGACTTGGAGAGAATATTTTCACCATACAAAGGTGACAGGGTAATATACACTGTATATAAAGACGTCCTACTAACAAAGAAAAATGCTCAATACAAAAATGGGCAAAGGATAAGAACAAACAATTCAGAGAAAAGGAGAGAATAGATGCTCAACCTTACTGGTAATCACAAAAATGCAAATTAAAGCGAAGTAATTTCATTTTTCATACATCAGATTGGTTAAAATAAAAAGATGTATCTGGCTATGGCAAGGACCAGGGGTGGAGGAGAACCCAGCATCTTGATAGTTTCTGGGAATGTAAACTGCCTAAGCATTTTTACAGGGCAATTCGGTAGAGTCTAACAAAATTTAAGTTTGTATACCCTTTGGCTCAGTAATGCCATTTCTAGGAGTGTGCTACTGAAACAGTTGTACATGTGCATAAAGACACATGTCCATGACAGTTTATGTTAGCATCACTTGTAAACAGAAAATCTAAATGCCCACAAACATATGAATAGTTAAATAGATTATTGTATATATTATGAATGGAGTAGAGCTATCTACATGTGCTGATATGGAAAGCTATCCAAGATACCCTGTTAAGCAAAGAAATGCACGGCACGGAACAGAAGGCAATATTTGTGCATGCATTTTCATCTGTGTATAAATATATCAAAAAAGGACCAGAAAGCCACACATAAAAATGCTGATAGGAGATGCATAAGGAGAGTAAGCTAAGGTTAATTAGAGAGCTTTCAGTTTTTACTTTATGTACTTCCAAATTGTTTGAATCTTCAAAGTACATGTATACATATAAACTTTAAAATTTTTTAATTTAAAAAAGGTTATATTCTATCTACACATCTCTAAATGGCAAATATCACAAAGTAAGGCTGATGATTTAAGTGTTTTATTAATACCAGATCTTCAGAGAACAGCAAAATAAATAGCCTAACATTAGGAATAAATATCTCTACATAAAAAGTTATCCAATTTCATGAAAAAAGAAAAACAGTACCTGCACAATCACAAACTTATTTAGAATTTAAAACTAAGTCACTGTTGAGAATAGCAGCAAAAATCAATTCAAATGTTTGGATAAAAATTTCCCTGGAAAGTGATCCATTCCTCAAACAAAGGAGAAACAAAGTATAATATAGCAACACAGAAACACACTGCATGGGCATGAAGTCAAGAGTTATAGAAGGAGACAGAAAACAGTCCAGTTTTACAGCCTAGAAACAGATGGAAATTTAGAGACACACTGAGTTGAGAGGATCCAAAAGGCACAGCAGCAGAATTTTAAAAGGAAACATATTTCAGTGAAGCCTTACACTAGGCACTTGAGTTCAAAATTATAAGCAGGATGTTCTGGAAATGACATCGCCATGGCAGACAATGTAACCACACTACTTCTAGTTTCTAGAATGACCCCTTGGAGCACTTTCAGAACTTTACTGTGCCAACCTCTCTCAACTGTTTTTTCTTTCTTTTTTTTTTTTAAGAAAAAGAAAATTAATCTAGCTTAGACAACAAAGAATCATCTTCACTTTTAGTTCATCAACCTGTGCTAATAGGAGGTGTGAAGAAAATCAGTAGCTTTAGAAAGTAGTACGTTTTTAAAAAAACTTTGGTATAAAATTTACCTTCATGATTACATTTTTCTTAATCGAAAATTAAAGTCAGTCTACAAATACATATTTTTGATGGTATAGCTATCAAATTCTAGCCTGTCCTGGAATTTAACACTGACTACAGACTCCGGGAGTTGGTGATGGACAGGGAGGCCTGGCATGCTGCAATTCATGGGGTTGCAAAGAGTTGGACACAACTAAGCAACTGAACTGAACTGAACAGACAAATTAAAAGACGCTTACTCCTTGGAAGGAAAGTTATGACCAACCTAGATAGCATATTCAAAAGCAGAGACATTACTTTGCCAACAAAGGTCTGCCTAGTCAAGGCTATGGTTTTTCCTGTGGTCATGTATGGATGTGAGAGTTGGACTGTGAAGAAAGCTGAGCGCCGAAGAATTGCTGCTTTTGAACTGTGGTGTTGGAGAAGACTCTTGAGAGTCCCTTGGACTGCAAGGAGATCCAACCAGTCCATTCTAAAGGAGATCAGTCCTGGGTGTGCTTTGGAAGGACTGATGCTAAAGCTGAAACTCCAATACTTTGGCCACCTCATGCAAAGGGTTGACTCATTGGAAAAGACTTTGATGCTGGGAGGGATTGGGGGCAGGAGGAGAAGGGGATGACTGAGGATGAGATGGCTGGATGGCATCACTGCCTTGATGGACATGAGTCTGAGTGAACTCTGGGAGTTGGTGACAGACAGGGAGGCCTGGTGTGCTGTGATTCATGGAGTTGCAAAGAGTTGGACATGACTGAGCTGAACTGAACAGACAACTATACACATTTATATAATGTAGACCAGAATATAAGGGATTCTCGTTTCTTGATGAGAATCTGACTTTTTCACATGCAGGAAATGTCCTAATAAGTGATAAGTTTATGGGTAATTTTTATGCAAAACTTTATTCCCTGCCGTAACTACACAACAGGAAGAATGCTGGAAACCATTTTGCAAAATGGACAACTTCTCCCACTTCTCTAGTCTGACTTGGTTAAAGTTGCTCGGTTGTGTCCGACTCTTTGAGACCCCATGGACTATACAGTCCACGGAATTCTCAGGCCAGAATACTGGAATGGGTAGTGGTTTAGTCGCTAAGTCGTGTCCGACTCTTATGATCCCATGAACTGTAGCCTGCCTTTCCCTTCTCCAGGGGATCTTCCCAATCCAGGGATGGAACCCAGGTCTCCCACATTGCAGGTGGATTCTTTACCAGCTGAGCCACAAGGGAAGCCCAAGAATACTGGAGTGGGTAGCCTATCCCTTCTCCAGTGGATCTTCGCAACCCAGGAATTGAATGCAGGGGTCTCTGGCATTGCAGGCGAATTCTTTACCAACTGAGCTTAGATCCAATTATGCTCTGGAATCAGTCAAGGAAGTAACACAAATCTATTACTCCATTCTTCTTTGTGCCTACACTATCCCCTCTCTCTTCCACCCTCAACTCTCAGTCTCAGGCACAATACAGACACTCACTAATTATACCACTTTTACAGTTTTGGCCTCACTATCAATCTTTTAATCTCTGCACCATAGGCAATAGAAAGCATATTGCATGTTCTAAAGTATAAGATATCAGACTTCATCAAAATTAAAATTTCTGTGCTTTCAAAGGCACTCCCACGAAAATGAAAATATTACCCACAGGATAAAAAAAAACATTTACAAATAATACATCTGGATAAGGGACTTATACCAAAAAAAATATTTTTTAAACTTTACAATTTAGTAATAAAAACTGCCTAGCTTTAAAAGTTACAAAAGACAGTTTTTAAAATGCAATATTCTGCAGGGAAGAAAAAGGACAGATGATCCAACCAGACATTTCTCCAAAGAAGATATAGAAATGGCCAATAAGTATGGGAAAGTTGCTCAACATCATCAGTCATCAGGGAAATGCAAATCAAAACCACGAAGAGATACCAATTCACACCCATTAGGATGGTTATTTATTTTCCTTATGCCTTGATTCAAGCAATTTATTCATGTGAATTTCCTCTCCCTATGTGGTCACTTCCCTGGGTCGGGAAGATTCCTGCCTGGAAAATCCCATGGATGGAGAAGCCTAGTAGATTACAGTCCCACGGGGTCGCAAAGAGTCGGACATGACTGAGCAACTTCACCTATCACGTACGTGGTCACTGCAGAAATTTCATTTAGGATGGCTATTTTAAAAAAAAGGCCATGTGAGACATGAAAGATGCTCACAGCATTAAGTCATTAGGGAAATGCAAGTCAAAACCACAATAAGATACCACTGTACACCTACTGGAGTGGTGTTAATCAATCAAACAAACATAAAATGATAAGTGTTGGTGAAGATAAAGAAACCACACATCATTGGTAGGAAGGTAAAATGGCACAGCTGCTGTGGAAAATAGTTTGGCAGTTCCTCAAACAAGTTAAACAGAATTATACGATCCAACAATTCCCCTCCTAGCTATATAACCAAACGACTGAAACAGATGCTTGTACATCAATGTTCACTGCAGCACGACTCAAAATAGTGCAACGGTGGAAGCAAGCGCTCATCCAATGACAGATGAATGGATAAACAATACGTAATATACACATACAGTGAACCATCATACAGCCATAAAAAGGAATGGATGAAACTTAACATTATGCTAAGTGAAATAAGCTGTAAAAAAAAAAAGGGGGGGGGGAACAAATACTGTATGATTCTACTCACACAATGTACAGAAAACAGGCAAATTCAGAGGCAAAAATTAGACAGAATTTACTAGTGGCTGGGGGAAGGGACGAATGGGAAATTATTGCCTAAAGGTAGTCTTTGTTTGCTGTGAAGAGAAAGTTTTAGAAATCGTGGTGATGGTTGCACAACATTATAAATATAATTTATACCACTGAATTACACACTTAAAGTGGTTGAAATAGCAAATTTCATGATATATTTTGTGTGTGTGCTTAGTCATTCAGCTGTGTCTGACTCTTTGTGAACCCACAGACTATAGCCCGGCCAGGCTCCATTGTCCATGGGGATTCTCCAGGCATGAATACTGGAGTGGGTTGCCATGCCCTCCTCCAGGGCAATCTTCCCAACCCAGAGACTGAACCTAGGTCTTCTGCATTACAGGCAATTTCTTTACCATCTGAGGCAGCAGGGAAGCCCTTGATGTATTTTATCACGATTAAAAAAAAATTAGTAACATAATAACATATCAAAACCTTTGAATTATACACTTTAAGTGCATGAGTTGTATGGTATGTAAATTATATTTCCAAGTTATTTTTTAAAAAACACAGAATATGATTTCTGAAAAATCAGAAACAAAATTTCTAAAAGAACCAATTAATTAAATAATGTATGTAATCTATAGAATACGATATCATCAAATAGATTATGTGGTAAAAGTACATTTATTAACATGATAATATGCTTGTGATATTATAAGTAAAAAGCAGGTTTCCAGAGTATGACCCTACTTAAAAAAAAAAAAAAATCTCTGGAAATATATGTCCCAAAATATTCATTAATGGTGGTCTTTTCTGGATGGTAAGATTACTGGTGATTTTTACACTGTTGTTTTACTCATCTGTATTTTCTAATTTTTCTATAATGTATGTGTACTATTTGTATAATTAAAAAGTAACCAAAAGTAAAAGTACTTGCATCGTTAATAAGAGGACGGTTAAGGCATATATACAGGCTTAGCTTATGACACCCAGTCATTAGGTCATTTGCTCCATTTGGCATCGAGTAACCTATTTTGAAAGTGAAAGTGAAAATGAAGTCACTCTTAGGTCCAGTGTTCTTGCTTGGAGAATCCCAGGGATGGCGGAGCCTGGTGGGCTGCCGTCTATGGGGTCCACAGGGTCGGACACAACTGAAGCGACTTAGCAGCAGCAACCTATTTTGAATATAAAGAGCATTTATACTATAAGCTTTTCCCTAGTTGCCCATTCTAGGGCTTTTAAATCTAAGCTAACTCCAAATATTTCTCTAAGTAGAAAGACCTTTCCTATTTGGTAGACTCTACAACACCACCTTGAGTTTTTAAAAATCTGTAAACTGACTAGTGTGGTAATCATTTCCTTATGCCATAGTAAACAATGGGAATACAATGCTTCCTCAAACTACTTTAATCTAAATTACTCTTTGATCTCTTTACCATAGGCCTTTTCTAAAATAATGTTACTCTTTACACATTTTACTGAGGGCCATGTAGTGTGCTGAACACAGTAGAAGCATTATGGTATTTCATCTTTATAACAACCCAGTGAAGCTGGCATTATTATCATCACTTTACAAATGAAGACACAGAATCAGAAAAGTTAAGCAATATGGCCATAAGTGGAAGACTGAGATTTGAGCCAATGTTTGATTTCAAAGTCTACATTCTTTCTAATACTTTGCTATATTGTAAGAAAGTTGGCTCAACATCCCACTTCTTAAATATTTTTAATTAAAAAAATTCATACATACACAATTGTTCCATTTCAAAAAGCTATTCCTTTTCTCACCTTTACACATACTCCNAAAAAAAAAGGGGGGGGGGAACAAATACTGTATGATTCTACTCACACAATGTACAGAAAACAGGCAAATTCAGAGGCAAAAATTAGACAGAATTTACTAGTGGCTGGGGGAAGGGACGAATGGGAAATTATTGCCTAAAGGTAGTCTTTGTTTGCTGTGAAGAGAAAGTTTTAGAAATCGTGGTGATGGTTGCACAACATTATAAATATAATTTATACCACTGAATTACACACTTAAAGTGGTTGAAATAGCAAATTTCATGATATATTTTGTGTGTGTGCTTAGTCATTCAGCTGTGTCTGACTCTTTGTGAACCCACAGACTATAGCCCGGCCAGGCTCCATTGTCCATGGGGATTCTCCAGGCATGAATACTGGAGTGGGTTGCCATGCCCTCCTCCAGGGCAATCTTCCCAACCCAGAGACTGAACCTAGGTCTTCTGCATTACAGGCAATTTCTTTACCATCTGAGGCAGCAGGGAAGCCCTTGATGTATTTTATCACGATTAAAAAAAAATTAGTAACATAATAACATATCAAAACCTTTGAATTATACACTTTAAGTGCATGAGTTGTATGGTATGTAAATTATATTTCCAAGTTATTTTTTAAAAAACACAGAATATGATTTCTGAAAAATCAGAAACAAAATTTCTAAAAGAACCAATTAATTAAATAATGTATGTAATCTATAGAATACGATATCATCAAATAGATTATGTGGTAAAAGTACATTTATTAACATGATAATATGCTTGTGATATTATAAGTAAAAAGCAGGTTTCCAGAGTATGACCCTACTTAAAAAAAAAAAAAAATCTCTGGAAATATATGTCCCAAAATATTCATTAATGGTGGTCTTTTCTGGATGGTAAGATTACTGGTGATTTTTACACTGTTGTTTTACTCATCTGTATTTTCTAATTTTTCTATAATGTATGTGTACTATTTGTATAATTAAAAAGTAACCAAAAGTAAAAGTACTTGCATCGTTAATAAGAGGACGGTTAAGGCATATATACAGGCTTAGCTTATGACACCCAGTCATTAGGTCATTTGCTCCATTTGGCATCGAGTAACCTATTTTGAAAGTGAAAGTGAAAATGAAGTCACTCTTAGGTCCAGTGTTCTTGCTTGGAGAATCCCAGGGATGGCGGAGCCTGGTGGGCTGCCGTCTATGGGATCCACAGGGTCGGACACAACTGAAGCGACTTAGCAGCAGCAACCTATTTTGAATATAAAGAGCATTTATACTATAAGCTTTTCCCTAGTTGCCCATTCTAGGGCTTTTAAATCTAAGCTAACTCCAAATATTTCTCTAAGTAGAAAGACCTTTCCTATTTGGTAGACTCTACAACACCACCTTGAGTTTTTAAAAATCTGTAAACTGACTAGTGTGGTAATCATTTCCTTATGCCATAGTAAACAATGGGAATACAATGCTTCCTCAAACTACTTTAATCTAAATTACTCTTTGATCTCTTTACCATAGGCCTTTTCTAAAATAATGTTACTCTTTACACATTTTACTGAGGGCCATGTAGTGTGCTGAACACAGTAGAAGCATTATGGTATTTCATCTTTATAACAACCCAGTGAAGCTGGCATTATTATCATCACTTTACAAATGAAGACACAGAATCAGAAAAGTTAAGCAATATGGCCATAAGTGGAAGACTGAGATTTGAGCCAATGTTTGATTTCAAAGTCTACATTCTTTCTAATACTTTGCTATATTGTAAGAAAGTTGGCTCAACATCCCACTTCTTAAATATTTTTAATTAAAAAAATTCATACATACACAATTGTTCCATTTCAAAAAGCTATTCCTTTTCTCACCTTTACACATACTCTATTACCATTCTGAAGTTCTATGTGAATATGAAATTCAGTGGGAATTTATTAAGTACAATTCCTTGTGCTCCCATTCATATAGCATACAATGGCAAAGAATATATACCTATTCATAGTGACTGAATAACATACCTCCTGAATGTGACTACATAGGATTACAGGACTACTATCTAACATTGAAGTCTCAGTATACAGATCTGTTTTAGGGCTGGCTGTCCAGATCATCTACTTTCAAACTCTTCATTTTACAAAAGGAGAAAAACTGAGATAAGCTGACTTGCTAATTAGCGGAAACTGGCACTGGAACCCAGGTCTTGTGACTTTCAGTGACTATTACTCCATAGTGGACTTCTGAGGTAATTCCCAGGTGACAGACAAGGAGACAGAATCTTGCCATCAAGCTACTGTGGCCTTTGCATGTCAGAATCTGCTGCTGCTGCTAAGTCACTTCAGTTGTGTCTGACTCTATGCGACCCCAGAGATGGCAGCCCACCAGGCTCCCTCGTCCCTGGGATTCTCCAGGCAAGAACACTGGAGTGGGTTGCCATTTCCTTCTTCAATGCGTGAAAGTGAAAAGTGAAAGTGAAGTTGCTCAGTCATGTCTGGCTCTTCACGACCCCATGGACTGCAGCCTACCAGGCTCCTCTGCCCATGGGATTTTCCAGGCAAGAGTACTGGAGTGGGTTGCCTTTGCCTTCTACGCAGAATCTGCTAGTGGAAACGAAAACGGAGACTTCAAGTTGATGGACTTTATAATTTTGTTGTATCCTAGCAGGGAAATGGGATCAGGAACTTTATCCACACACAAAGTCAGGCATATCTGACCCAGCACTCAGCCAGACTCTGACCATCCTTTCTTCATTTGCTTCATTCTTGCCTTTTCCCACTCTTGACACCATTTCCACTTGCCTCATCCAATAATCATTCAATAAGCAGCAAATAAAAACTTCCAATTTAAAAACCTAAATCAAGACTTCCCTAGTAACACAGTAGATAAGAACCTGCCTACCAAGGCAGGGGACATGGGTTGGATCCCTGGTCCAGGAAGACTTCACATGCTTTGGAGCAACTGAGCCTGTGTGCCACAACTACTGAGCTCTAAAGCCTGGTAGCTGCAATTACTGAAATCCATGCCTAGAGCCTGAGCTCCGCAATGAAGAGCAGTCCTGGCTCACCGCAACTAGAGAAAGTACATGCAAAGCAATGAAGACCCAGAATAGCCAAAAATAAATACATGAAAATTATTTTAAAAATAAAAAAACTAAATTAGCCATCAAGCCAATTCCCAATTACATAATATCTGGGCTCTCTTTACTCCCAGTAGACACCAAGAGGAAAAAATTCATGTTATTATCAATATCTACCTAAACTATACTTAATTATAAAGGTAAGTCCTATAGGCCAAATTAAATACACAGAACTTTCCAGGGACAAACACCAACAACTAATACATCATGGAAGTTCCAAACAAAAAGTGAGCAAGGAAGGAGTCTTTTTGTGAAGTCCCAAACTAAGCATATTTAATTGCTTGTTGGTATAGAATATACCTTAATGATGAATAGAACCAAGTTACTGGACTTCTGGAGATGGCTGATGGAAACCAAGCATGGAACCCTGTGTTTTTTGGGGACCCAGTCCCTCAAAGTTTCTGAGATTGGAACATAGTAACTGGGGCTTCCTTTACCAAAGTTCAACAAGCAGCAGCAAACTGTCAGGAAACAGTATGTCCAGTCACACCTGTTCTCTATTAAATTCTAAATGCTCTTATCACATGTTAAGTCTGTAAATATGTTCTTAATTTAACTGAAATTTTAGAGTAAATACATTTTCATACAGTAACTGAGCTAAAAGTACTAGCTTTAAAGCTAAGAAGAGTCAGTGTGATCAAGTTAACATGACACAAAGAATAAGACAGTTATCCCCTGCCCCCTGCTATGGTTTTTCTAGTAGTCATGTAAGGATGTAGGAGTTGGACCATAAGGAAGCCTGAACGGTGAAGAAATGATGCTTTCAAACTGCAGTGTTGGAGAAGACTCTTGAGAGTCTGTTGGACTGCAAGAAGATCAAATCAGTGAATCTTAAAGGAAATTGACCCTGCATATTCATTGGAAGGACTGATGCCGAAGCTGAAGCTCTAATACTTTGGCCACCTGATGTGAAGGGACAACTCACTGGAAAAGACCCTAATGCTGGGAAAAACTGAGGGCAAGAGGAGAAGGGGGTGACAGAGGATGAGAGCTGGATGACGTCACTGACTTAATGGAGGTGAGTTTGAGCAAACTCAGGGAGATAGTGAAGGACAGGGAAGCCTGGTACTGCAGTCCATGGGGTTGCAAAGAGTAGGACATGACCTAGAGACTGAACAATAACCCCTGCTTCCACCTTTTTTCTCTTATCTTGTCTACAAGTCTCACTACAAGAGAGGTTTCTCCAAAATCCTCTGAATTTCAATTCAGAAGGACACCATTACAAATACTATAATCCTAAAAAAAACAAAACAAAACTGTACTCCTTTGTGACTTTCGGAGAGCTTTCAGATTGCAGTCCTCTCCTATTAGCATCTTAACTAGAATGTGGTGTTTAATCGACTACCCTCACTAAAAACATTAACCCGAAGGATGTAAATGAAGTAGATTTCAGTGGGATTAAGGATACCGGGAAGAACCAGAACTAAAGAGGTGTTCTGAGCTAATGCAGACTTAGGTAGAGATGTCTAATTTTGATGGGGCTGGAATATTCATTCAAAATCCCCCCAAGCACAGCACACTCCTATAGTTATTAACATATAATTTTATTATTATTACCTTTCAAAGCATGACTGAGCTGGCCAAAAATTAAAAGACAAATTCAACTTCATATAAATCAACAAAGCACAAGTCCAGACGAATGAGAGAGTGTCGGATTTGTGGCTGCCCTGGGGATGTCCCCATCCCCAAATCACAAGTGGCTGGAGCCTAGGATTTAATAGGCCACAAAGAAGGGAGAAGACAAAGACTAAAGCCTAACTAGGACTGGAGGTCGGATCAATGAGTTCCACATAAAGTCAGAACCTCTGAACCATGATACCCTTGGTGCTTGACCTAGGAAAAAAGAACCTACCATGCAGAGAAAACAGTAAAATTTCCTAACCACAAGCCTATACTGATTAAAGAAACTTCTAAAGCATATACTTCAAGAAAGAAAATGATCTCAGTGAGAAGGTCTGAGGTGCAAAAATAAATGGTTAATAAAGAAAGTGGTATGTATTTATTATTATTATAACAATTTATTATTCTTATAATTATGCATATTATTCCAAACAAACATTTGTATAAGACATTAACAGTTCATTTGTAGGGATTAAAAAAAAAAGTCAATATAGAATTAAAATCCTAAAAAAAAGAGAAAACAGAATAAGATAGAAAATAGAGTAAAGTGTCCTAAGGCATATTGTTTAGAGAAGAGTAAAAATATTAATATTAGACTTAAATAATATGTGAGCTTAAAATTTCTAGTGTAACCACAAAAAGAGATTGTATAGCTTCCAAAGTAGGAAGGAATAAATCATGAGGGAAAAAAATCTTAAGCAACTCAAAAGAAGGTTGAAGTAGTAGGGGTGGCAGAAGAGCAGGTAAAATTAACGCAGGAAAAGTAAAATGATGATGATGATGATAAACATATTTATAAAGGACTTACCATGTACCAAGCACTGCGCTAAGTACTTTATATACATTAGCTTATATACTCCTCACAAACCATTCTGAGGTAGACAGTATATGTTATTATTATTCCCGTTTTACAAATGAGGAAATTGAGGCACAGAAATGAAACCTTTGCTAAGAGCTCACACATAGCATGTGTTATGATAAAGATTCATACCTAGACAGTCTAACTCTCGAGTCCGAACTCTACATACTGCCTAGCAGACAATACACTAGCATGGCGGTTTGACATCTGCTCATGCCCTTTCAAATCCATTTTTCTTCAGTCTTACAACTAAGAATGCCAACCAAAGTGTAGCTACTTACATTGCTCAAGACATTTCCTTCATTGACTATGGATAGGCAAGCACAGAATAGGAAAGGCGAGAGACGCCCATGTTACAATAAGTGACGAATACAAAGCAGGCACTGTGCCAGACATTTTACTACATGGCTTCTCTTGGTTAATCCTCATAGTCACCCTATGGAATAGATTAGTATCACAAATGTCCAGAGGAGAAAACCAAAGAGCCAAAAATTTAAATAACTCACAAAATGGCAAAAATCTTTTATGACTGGCTTCAAAATCTACTTAACAAATGCTGATTGAGCATCAATTTATGCCAGACATTGTACTATACACTAAAGATGTGAGAGTAAATTTAGAAATCTTAAGGCTCTCACCTTTATGGAGCTTATGGTCTAATGGAGGAGACAATCCAACAATCATAAAGTTAAAGGTGGTCTGCAAACTGATACATGTTATAAAGGACAACATAATTAAAAACTGGTAACTATCATAAAGGACAAAAGAACTACAGCTGATAGAGCACATGACTGGGAAGTCTGACCTAGTCTAAAACTGTGAGGGCTAGTGCCACTGAGGAAGGCATTTTTAGCTCAAGATTCCCAAACTGTACGCCACAGCGCCCTGGAGCACTGTAGCAAAGTCACCAGAGTGCCCTGGATTTACATTTTTAAGGGAAATAGAGCAATACTGAACATCTGTTAGATATCATGTGAACTATTAGCTCAGGGTAGCTCACAATTTCAACTTTAGATCATGCATATTCTTTTTGAAGACACATCTTTGTGATGCTGACTTTTTGGTGGGCAGGTGCTGTAATAAAAATAAGTACCACAGAAAAATTAAAGCGGAAAAGGAAGTGAGGATGGAAGTGGCCAATCTGATTTCAAGGTATGAGAAACTGGGCAGTGCCTAACAGGCATTTACATCCCCTTAGTAAGTGACTGACAATGAAATAAACTTGCTCCTTTTAGCTTAAATGTACTTTTTCTTTAAACAGCTACTAGATTGTTAGAAAATACTTAAGCATTGTTTGGATCTAATTACTAGATAAATATAATAAAATAAATAAATATAATAATAAATATATTTATTTTGAACTAAAGTGTTTGTGAAAAAAAGTACAGAGACACGAAGGACACTATGAACTGTGAATGTTCGGGAATCTTCGTATTACCCTAAGAACTGAAGAATAAGCAGGCTTTTCAAACATCATGCAGGAGAATAAGCAGCAGCAAAAGACAGGGTCCCTATCCTTGAAGACGTTACAATCTAGTTTGGGAGGCAAAACTAAAAGACAAATAATTTTTCGTTTGTTTTGTTTTTGGCCACACTGCATGGCTTGCGGGATCTCAGTTCCGTGGCCAGAGACTGAACCCAGGCTACAGCAGTGAAAAGTCCAGAATCCTAACCACTAGGTCACCAGGGAATTCCCAATAAACAATTTTAAAACAATTTGTTAAACTTTAATATTTGCAAAAATCTTTCATATCCTTTCTCATGAAATTATATTTAAGTACGTGTCTATCTTCACTCTAAATTAGGAGCCCCTAGAGGTTAGTTATCCCAACACAGAGCAAATAGTTTGCGTTTAGGAAGTGTTTTCTGGGTCAGTCTCACTTGCATCAGTTTACTCTCCTTAGGCTTTTCTCAGAATTGAAAGCTCCAACTCCTCTGTGCAAGGGTGAAGTCGCTCAGTAGTGTTTGACTCTTTGCAACCCTGTGGACTGTAGCCCACCAGGCTCCTCCATCCATGGGATTCTCCAGGCAAGAATACTGGAGTGGATTACCATTTCCTTCTCCAGGGACCTTCCCAACCCAGGGATCTATCCGGGTCTCCGGCATTGGAGGCAGACGCTTTAACCTCTAAGCCACCAGGGAAGCCCCTGTGCACGGGTAACTGCTCCAAGTGTTCTCCACTACAACACATCTGGCTGCTTCTTTCCTACTGTCCTTCAAAAGTCAGCTTCAAAAAAAAAAAAAGTCAGCTCATACATATTCACTGCCCCCTAGGAAGCTTTCCCTGACCAAATGAACAGTAATTTAAATGTCCCTTATCTAAAAGGTCTATTTGGTTTCTTTCCATCATAGGATTTACCACTCTTTTCCTGTAGTAGTCACTGTTTAACTTTCATATCTCCCAGCTCGCTGTAAACTTCTGACAGCAGGGTCCATGCCTTATTCACCTTAGCAACTATCATAGTGCCCAGCTCGCAAAGACTGTTTTCTGAATAAATGACAAGTACAGGGAAATTTTTTTTAAGTCCAATTCTGCCTTTCACCTTAATGGATTTCTTGAGAAAAAAATGAGTTATTCAGGAAAACTCTGAGGAGGAGATTAACAAATGTGCAAAAATTAAAATGACTGATAACTATTCAGTCCTAGTAAAACAAAAAATCATACACTGCTGAGAAATGTAATTAAGTACAATGTTTTTGAAAAGTAATCAAACTATTATCAATTAAAATTAAAAATGCATATGTCTTGTCTTCTGACTTAGCAATCCTACTTTTAGGGATCTTGCTTGCAAAAATAAAATAACCCATATGCAATATTATATTTACAAGGAAATTTACTGAAGCACTGTTTGCAACAGCAAAATAATTCCTGAAAAGTATGCTAAATGTCTAGCAATAGTGGGGGAATGGTACAACTATGCTTCAGTAACATCCACATTACGGACTGTTCTATAGCTACTGATAGAAATGAGTTAAGTCTATGCGTAGAGACCTAACGGGAGAGCCATGATACATTCCATAAAAAATAGAATAATCCCACTTGAAGGTAAAAAAGGTAAACATATGCACTTTTATTTGTAAAAATACTGAGAAAGAGTTAATACCAGACAGTTAATACTGGTGACCTCAGGTTAGAGTCACCAACAACTATGTATTACAATTGTAACAACTATGTATTACAATTGTAACTTAAAACAAAAAGAAAAAAAGTTTTCAAAAGTAAGAACTGTAAATAATCTGAACATACTCTCTCTCCTCCAAATTCTTAAGGACAACAGAAACTCCACATTACAGTTACCTTTAATGAGATGATCTGGGAGAGTTGAGGATTCTATGGACTCTCTTTTTACAGATGATTTAAACTTTACTTTAAATAAACAAACTTAAAATCTAATTGTCCAGTGGATCTTCCTAGTTTCTTTAATGAGTGATAGTTCACTTTGGGGATTTGTAATCAGGAGTTTGAAAATTTTAGAATGCTCATCAGATTCTTACAACTGTACCATTTACTCACTGACAGTAAACTGAAGTGTTACATAAGAAATCAGAGAAAGAGGTTTCAATCAAACACTTATGGTCCTGAAACTGGAAGCACTGCTACTTGGGCGCCCCCTGGGGACTGAGTTTTAAATTTTTTTACATCCTCAAGACAAACTGGTGTGCTATATAACATTCAAAGAACACTTACTAAGCACCTATTATGTACCAGGCACAATGTTCAACACTAGAGACAAAAAGATAAATAAAATCGAGTTTCTGATTTCTACAATGCATACTTAAAGACAGTATCACCCAAAACTTTCTAAGTACAGCAGGAAACAATGGAAACAGTGTCAGACTTTGTTTTCTTGGGCTCCAAAATCACTGCAGGTGGTGACTGCAGCCATGAAATTAAAAGACACTTGCTCCTTGGAAGAAAAGCTATGACAAACCTAGACAGCATATTAAAAAGCAGACATATTACTTTGCCAACAAAAGTCCAAATAGTCAAAGCTATGGTTTTTCCAGTAGTCACATATGTGATGTGAGACGTTGGACCACAAGGAAAGCTGAGCGCTGAAGAAATGATGCTTTTGAACTGTGGTGTTGGAAAAAGACTCTTGAGAGTCCCCTGGAAAGCAAGGAGATCATTAAGCCAGTCAATCCTGGAAATCAACCTTGAATATTCATTGGAAGGACTGATGAAGCTGAAGCTCCAATACTTTGGCGACCTGATGTAAAGAACTGACTCACTGGAAAAGACCCTGATGCTGAGAAAGATTGAAGGCAGGATAAGTGGACGACAGAGGATAAGATGGTTGGATGGCATCACCGACTCAATGGACATGAGTTTGAGTAAACTCTGGGAGTTGGTGAGGGACAAGGAGGCCTGGTGTGCTGCAGTCCATGGGGTCGCAAAGAGTCAGACACGACTGAGCGACTCAACTGATCAGCATGTAGAATACAAAATATAAACTACTCATAGAGGTCCTGGAGGAAATTATAACACAGAACATGATAAAAACGCTATTGGGGTGCTTCAAAAAGGAATTTGGCATGAATATAAGCTTTAGCATAATTTGTTCACTTAACCAAAATGTTCACCATCTTTAAAAGACAGTAGAGTTAAACATCTTAACTAACAGATGCAAAATTGTGGTTACTGTTTTTGGACAAGTTTAGCTTATAGCATCATGATTTTTCTTGGGCCAAAACAATACAAACAAAGCTTAATTTAAAAAATTTAAAAATGACATGGTATTCTAACATCAGATTTTTGTTGTTGTTGCTGTTCAGTCTTTAAGTCATGTCCTACTCTTTGTGACCCCATGGACTGCCACACACCAGGCTTCCCTGTGCTTCACCATCTTCCCGAGTTTGCTCAAACTCATGTCCATTGAGTCGGTGATGCTATCCAAGAATCTCATCCTCTGTTGTCCCCCTTAGTCACAATAATAATAACTCCACTCTGAGAACCTGAGTCTTGATTGCAATGATTTAGGAAATGGTTAATCTTCATAAACAAAATGAGGATGAGAAAACAGACTTAAAACAATTAGTTATAAAATAAAACTGAAAAAGATCAGTTCAAATAAATGGGCAAAATTTAACCTCAAAGCCTCCTTCCAATCTTTCCTTCCCAGTTCACAACACTTTCAGAAGATACTGTATCAGATTTGCCTTTTCTTCCTCAAGGTCTAGGAGAGCAAGAAGCAGAGGTAGAATTCACAGCCAGAAAAACAAAACAACAACTAACAAGCAACAGCTTCCCTCTGTGACACAACCACAATTCCAAAGTCCCAGGGCATTAGAGAGCCAGACAGTCTCAGGTTCTGTGGCCAAGGCCTGAAGAAGTACTTCTGGTGGCCTGAGTTGGAAATTAATTTAATTTTCCCAAAGGAATAATTCTATTCCAGCCACATTTCAGGTACCCTGTGAGCTGAATTAGCAATGGCATGATAGTTGGGGACTTCAACCTTTATAATATAACTTTTTCCCTACAGAAAAATAATTAGTTCCAAAAATTACATTGTTTGGGATTCAGCTTACATTTGCCTGTATAATAAAGCATTGAGTCAAAATGCAATAGACTCGCAAAAGAAAAAACAAAAACAAAAATCCTCTGACTTGACTGACCATAGACATTCCATTGTTTAATCTGCTAGAAAACAGCAATTACTAAATTATAAACTATTTGGAATAAAAATTAACAGTTTAAAAGGGTTTAAGTTCATATAATTGTTGAAATTTTAGAGAATAGGATAATATATTATAGAACATATTTCATCATGGAAATCTTCTAATTCTTAACAGGTTTAAAATCTTGCCAGCCATTATCAAACAGAGTAAAGAATAAATATTAGTTACAGAATGTAGGGATAATGTTTAATCCAGTGAAGTAATATGGGTATCATTAGCTTGGATGTGGACACTTAAAGTCACATAATGAGTCAGAAACAAAACACTTAAATGCTTTCAAATACATCAATCATAAACCAATTTTTAAAAGTAATACTACAGTGTACTTCAAAGTAAAAATAACCAATCTCATAAATTAAGAACAGGAACTCTAAAATAGAGGGAAAAAATTATTTGCATCTACTTATACCAGATATTTTATCTCATCTTATATTCACAAATGCCATACCACATAGGTATTATTTCTCCCTTTTTACAGAGGAACCAAGCTAAAAGTAACAATTTCTCTGGGACTCAAGTGATAGTAAATGGAATCGTTAGGATTATGGTCTGAACCTACATTTGTTTGATTCTAGTAAATGGCACATCAGAATTAGAGAAAATATTTGCAAACAAAGTAACAAGGGATTAATCTCCTAAATATACAAATAGCTCATGCAGCTCAATATCAAAAAATCCCAAAAATTCCAATCAAAAAATGGGTAGATCTAAACAGACATTTCTCCAAAGAACACATCAGATGGCTAAAAGGCATCACGACATCATCACGAATTGTTAGAGAAACGTAAATCAAAGCTACAATGAGGTGTCACCTCACACCAGTCAGAATGGCCATCATCAATAAATCTCTAAACAATAAACTCTGGAGATGGTGTGGAGAAAAGGAAATCCTCCCTCATTGTTGGTGAAATGTAATCTGGTATAGCCACTATGGAGAACAGTATGGAAGCTCCTTAAAAAACTAAAAATAAAGCTACCATATGATCCAGCAATCCCACTCCTGGGCATATCTGGGGAGAACCATGATTCAAAAACACATGCACCTCAACGTTTACTGCAGCACTATTTACAATCACCAGGATATGGAAGTAACCTAACCATTCACAGACAGCGGAATGGATGAAAAAGATGCAATACATATATATTGCTCCGCCATAAAAAAAAACGAAACAGTGCCATCTGCCACAACATGAATGAACCTAGAAACTGTCATACTGAGTGAAGTCAGTCAGAGAAAAACAAGAATCATATGATATCACTTACATGTGGAATCTAAAAAATTTGGTACAAAACAGAAAGTCACAGATATAGAAAACAAACTTACCAATGGGGAAGGGAATGAGGGAGGGATAAACTGAGATATTAAGATTGACATACACACACTACTGTGTATAGAATGCTTCCCTGGTAGCTCAGCTGGTAAAGAATCTACTTACAATGCAGAAGACCCTGGTTCGATTCTTGATTCGGGAAGATTCCCTAGAGAAGGGAGGGATAGGCTACCCATTCCAGTATTCTTGGGCTTCCCTGGTAGCTCAGACAGTAAAGAATTAGCCTGCAATGTGGGAGACCTGGGTTGGGAGAGGAGGGCATGGCAACCCAATCCAGTATTCTTGCCTGGCGAATCCCCATGGACAGAGGAGCCTGGTGGGCTACAGTCCACGCGGTCCCAAAAAGTCAGACAGGACTGAGCAACTAAGCTATACACTAATGTCTATAGAACAGATAGCCAACAGGGACCTACTGTATACTACAGGAAACTCTACTCAATACTCTGTGATGACATGTATGGGAAAATAATCTTTAAATAGGTGGATATATGTATTAGTTCAGTCGCTCAGTCGTGTCTGACTCTTTGCCACCCCACGGACTGCAGCACGCCAGGCCTCCCTGTCCATCACCAACTCCCAGAGCCTACTCAAACTCATGACCATCGTGTTGGTGATGCCATCCAACCATCTCATCCTCTGTCATCCTCTGTCGTCCCCTTTCCCTGCCTTCAATCTTTCCCAGCATCAGGGTCTTTTCCAGTGAGTCGGTTCTTCATATCAGGTGGCCAAAATATTGGAGTTTCAGCTTCAGCATCAGTCCTTCATGTAAAACTGATTCACTTTGCTCTACACCTGAAACTGTCACAACACTATAAATCAACTATACTCCAGTAAAAATTAAAACAAAAACAAACAAAAATAAAGTCTTTTCTCCTTTCCCTATCATGCCATTTACATGTGAGTTATTTCATACATACAACAAAAACTTGAAATAAATTGTCATGTCTTTTAAAATGTGAAAAGAACCAACAAAAATAAGCAGAAAAAAATTTTTAATCTATTTCTTGGTTGATTTAGTTCCACTTATATTCCTACAACTGATCAACAGTTATCAATACAGCCATAAAACACATAATGAAGATATTTATGTTACCATCCTACCATTTCTGGATGCTCTTTAGAGAATAAAATATAGTACAGGAGTGGGTTGTATGAACCCGAGAGAGGAGTAAAATCCCAAAGCTAATAGAAGCCAGGAGTTTGAACAAGCTCTGGCAGTTGGTGATGGACAGGGAAGCCCCGCGTGCGGCAGTCCATGGACACAACTGAGCAACTGAACCGAACTGAATAAAAGCCATATCCTGGAACAGAGGAGGGAATAATTTTAGAAGTTCTGGGTCAAAATCTTTTTGGTCTGAGTTTCACAAGAAGTCTCTGGTGTTTTACAGCACGACTGGTCCCCTCTTGTTTCTAGGTATCTCTTGTCTTCCTCCTCTCCCAAACATTCCCCAGATACTCCAGTTAAGTCTTTCACCCACACTGCAGCTAATCACGTATCTATTCGAAAATTGTTAACGGAACTGAACCGGTAACCTTATCACACTTTGGCGGGGAGGGGGAGAGTAACACCATTTTAGAGTTGGGAAGCATTTCATATTGAGTTTAAATCTGCGTGCACAGCCTCTACTATTCTAGTGGGGACAACGGAGACTCGGAGACAGGAAGTGACCTGGCCACACACTAGGCGTGAGTTGGCAGCCGGGCCAGAGGTTGAAGTTTCATCTCATACTCCACGCTTTTCCAACCTCACGAAAGCGGGTTGGGCTTTAGGGCTGGGTACTAACCATGATGAGCTCAGAAAAAGCAATCAGCAGATTCCGGAACACCTAAAGCCCTGTTGCCCGGGGCTCCTTTCTAGAGTAAAGACCAGTTCAGTTACCTGTTTAGAGTTCAGAGGGCCTGTGGGAAGGGGAGGGCTGAAAAAACCGGTCTCTCTTGAGGTAGCTGTGGGCACACCCCGACCTCTAACCCAAATCGACACAGCCGCCACCCGCCCCACAACCAGTGGTAGTCTGACCTTTTACGTGATCGGGGTCCACGGAAGCGGACCCTCCCGGGATCCCTCTCCCAGCCCTCTCTCGAGACGAACTTGGCGCCCAATATGTAACGGAAGAGGGGTGCAGGAACAAAGCAACCCCAAGCTATCCCCTTCCTTTCTGGGCGCCCCCGGGGCGGGCGGACGTGGACTACCAGTCCCGACATGCAGCGCGCCGGCGGACCCTCGACCACCGCCAAGTCGGCGGTGCATCGGCCGCCGGGACTCGTAGTCCGCGGGTCCGGGGTGGGGTGGGGTGGGGGGGCGCGGACAGCTGCGCGCGGCGGGACGGGCCAGCCTGGTGTCCGGTCAAGCCCAGGGAGCCTTGCCGGCTGCCCGGGCCTCACCTCAACGATGCGGGCGCACTGGGTCCCCTTGCCGGCGCCGGGACCGCCGAGAACGAACACGACCTGCGGCTTCATGAAGCGATGCGGAAAGAGGAAAAGTGGCTGGCCGGTCAGCAGCGGAAAGCTAAGGCCTAGGACGTGCAACAGCCGGCGGCCGCAGCGGCTAAGCATGCACCGCGGCTGGGTCGGACGCTGAGAGAGCTGACAGCAGCCTGGCCGGCGTTGGCGCGGGGCGGGGCGCGGAGAAGGGGGCGGGCCGAGCCGGCGCCCGCCGCGGCCGCGCCGCCGTGGCTGCCGAGGCGTCCGTGCTGCGACCGGAAGGGGCAGGGCTTCCGCTGCTCTTTCGTTGGCCGCGCCCGAGTCCTCCCCGCCCCTCTGAGGGCTCATTCATTCGTTCTGTCCGCGGGTGTTGAGCCAGCTAGTGTAGGGTCTGTGCTGGCGCCTGGCACATGGCCTACGGGAGAGCACGATCCATTGTATCTGCTCTCAAGTTTAAATTCCAGAGGGTAGGCAGCCGACCTGAACAAATCAACACGAATAAATAAATGCAAATAGCAATATTGGCTTTGAGGGAACCAAACGGAAGAATAACACGAGATGAATGTAATTTGGCTATGGTAGTCAGACTTCTTGAAGAGATGATATTTAAGCCAAGACGTATGGATAGGAAAGAGCAAAGCTAGGCAAACACTGAAATAGAGTGTCCCACAAAGAGAAAAAAGGCAAGTTTTTGCAAAACCCCCGTGAGAGCAGTTGAAAGGCCCATAAGATCAATGTTATGTGAAACGAAGGAGGGAATGAAAGGTGGAAGAGTTTGGCTGATGACGGTCAGTTAGGCCCTTTGGTTAAGGAAAGGAGTTTGAATTACATTCTAATTGCGGTGGGAAGTCCTTCTAACTATAACTCCACTTCCCTGCCCCTTGCATTAGGAAAAACTTTCGAGAAGAAAAAGAGTTCAATGAATGAGTCTTAGTGAATAGACCTTTAAATGTTGGAGAGAGGAGGAGGGACCCAAGAAAGCTGAGCCAGAAAGGTAAGAAGAAAACCAGAATACGCTGTTCCAGCAAAAGGAGTGTTTGGGGTGGGATTGTGGTGGTATAGTAGTCAGCATTGTGTTAAACACAAATGAGTACAGATAAAACTGCATTTGGCAACAGGGTGACTACAAAGAGTTCTGCCCAAAGCAAATCATACATTATATCTAATTTGAAGCCTGATTGAAAATGGAGTGGATAGGAGATGAGTAAATGAAAATAATAGAGAAAATAAGGGTCAAGCCAAAGTTTATTTAGGATGGACGACAGGAGCCATGCTGTCTAATATGATAGCCCTTAGCCACATATAGCTATTTAAATTAATTACATTAAAAATAATTAAAAATTCAGTTCTTCAGTTATAACAACATTTTAACAGCTCAGTAATCACATGTGTTTGTTTAGTGGAAATTGTGTTGAACACATACATACCAACCCTGTCATCACAAAAAGTTCTACTGGTCAATGCTATACTGGAGCTCATGCTTCAGGGGCTAGGAATGATTTGAAAGAAAGAAAGAGAGGTAACCCCTTGAGAAGAAAAATCAGATGAGCAAGTCCAAAGGACTTGGACACATCTAAGACACCTGGAGGACCTTAGATGACTTAAAAGTCCTAGATAGGAAGATGTTCATTTGTAACAGGAATAACAAGAAGAGTAGAGTTGCAGGAAGATTTGAAGGTGGGAAGGGTTCCTGTCTGATAACTTCCTTTTTCTTGTAATGAAAGGGCAATATTACCTGAGGGGGAGGGGAAGGGTCTAGGATATCTGAGGAGAGAAAAGGTATGAAATAGACATCTTTGATAGTGGACAATGTTTTTTCCTAAAGAAAACTAATCAATAGGACTTCTGGGAAGTATTAAGAGCTCATTTGGTTTTTGAGATCATGGATTTAAAATCATTAAAGATATTAGACTATTCAGGTACAGGCAGAGAGAAGGGCAGGCAAACAGTTGGGCTAATCCAGGATTGAGGTTTTGCCAGGCAAGTAAAACAGAGAGAGAGAAGACTAAGGGAATGTTTGCAAGAGAATGTTTATGATGGTTTATGCAGAATCAAGGACTTCCCTGGTAGCTCAGATGGTGAAGAATCTGCCTACAATGCAGGAGACCCCAGATCAATTCCTGGGTCACAAAGTTCCCCTAGAGAAGTGATAGGCTACCCACTCCAGTAATTCTTACCTGGAGAATCCCGATGGACCCAGGAGCCTGGTAGGCTAGAGTCCATGGGGTCGTAAAGAGTTGGATATGACTGAGCAACTGCACCAGCACAGCACATGCAGAATCAAAATCAGGCAGAAAAGCAAATGGTGGCATGTGAGGGCTAACAGTGGAGAAGTGGAGGGGAGCCAGGGAAGGGGTCAAGATATTAAAAGTACTGATGTCAAAGAATGGTGGCAGTGGAGCACTTGAGCACATGAGCTTTGGAACTGAAGTATCAGAGGTTGTGAGTTTCTGCTGCTGCTGAGATCTGGGATGAGCCCATGGGAGTGGAAGACTAAAGCAGATACATGCCCTGTTATTAGAACTGAGAGGCCAGGGTGTTCAATTTATCATCCAGGTAGAAGTTTAAGTGAGACAGTACTGGCTTGAAGAGAGAGACTACAAGAGTGAAATTAAGTTGTTGAGGACAGAGTGCCAGGAAGGGATACAGACAGGAGGGGAGGATGGTGGCACAGCCTTCTGTCTGGCTAGCACCACTCTCTTTCTCCCTGTACAACCCTTTTCCTCTTCCCTCACACACTATTTTTGGCCTCTTCATCTTTCCCCCCATCTCACTCACTTTTTTTTTTTTACTTATTTCCAATACCCCTCCCCTTCTTTTCCCATTTCTGACTTCCTCTCCTTTCCCCATCTACTTCTCTTTTCCATTTCTTCTCTCCACCCTCTTTCTTTGCCTCTCTAATCCCTTCTCCCTTCAGCCCCTTGTTTCCCCCTTGTTTATTGAGCCCTATCATAGTTACTATCTTATTGATTTAATAACATAGATGTTACTATTATACTCATTTTTCAAATGAAACCAAAGCCAAAAGTTGTCTGAAGACACCTGGCCAGTAAGCAGCAGGAGCTGGAATTCAGCTTGATGTTTTCGATGTTGTTGCTATAGAGTCAGCATTACCTCCTTTAAAAGCAGAGAACATCAAGGCTGAAAGGAACGGTAGAGTTCCTAAGTCCAAAGTCTTCATGTTACCATATGGTGACAGGTAACAAAGTACGTTCCTGGTCCAGGATCTTTTCCCACTTAGTACAGTGAATATTAAGACTCAAGGAGGATTAATAGGCAAGAGCATCTGACTTAGAATAGAGAGACCTAAGTTTTAGTCTCTATGCTACCAGTAAATCACTGTAACCTTAGGAAACTCCTGCTAATCTTGGAACTTCAGTTTTTCATCTTCCAACTAGGAAATGGAGAGAAGGGTGAAATGAAAGCCTTGGTATAGATGACCTCAAACCATCCTACTGTGTTTAGTTTTTTGATGAGAAGAACGACAGTTATCCAATTGCAGCTACTGTGCCTCTTGAAGGTATGTCCTGGTACTTAGCAGAGGGATCTGTGAACTTTTTCTGTAAAAAGCCAGACAGTAAATATTTTAGGTCTTGGGTGGCATAGCATCTCCATTTAGCTATACAACTTTGCCATTATAGTAAAAAGCAGCATCAGATCATACATAAACAAATGAATGTGATAATGTTCCAAAAAGCTTTCTTTATGGACACTGGAATTTGAATTTCATACAATTTGCACCTGTCTCAAAATGTTATTCTCTCATTTTTTAAATCCATTTAAAAATGTAAAAACCATTGCTAGCGTGTAAGTCTATACCAAAACAGGTGCCCACAGGCTATAGTTGCTGCCCTCTGGCCTGGCAGAATGCCTGGTGGTAAAAGTCCAATTCAAGCTCAGAGAAGTCTCTCAATCTTCCACCTGCCAGGGAGGAGGACATAGGATATATGTCAGCTGAAAATAAGAATGACTGGTCATAATATTAAGAGGTGGTAGGAGTACAAAAAACGGCCATATTGAAGCAAATGTGCCTCTTTTCCTTTGGGCATGACTTTTCTCTATCTCATCTGGTATAATTGCCAGAGTTGAAAGATGTTAAAGGGATGGGATCTATGGAAAAGGGTCTAGGAAGATAGTCTTTGGTTTTTGATGAAGGCTTTGTGCCCTTTTTACATACATTAGGTAAGAGACAAAAAGATAATCTTTCTAGCTGTCATGATAGAGACCACCGGAACTAAGGATTCCACATTGGAAGGAGTCTGGGTATACTTATAGCAATTTGTAGTAAGTTTTCTTCGACTCCTTGGAGAATTTGACTACAAGGGCTCGGTACTTAGTATCTTGCACCTTGCCCATCTCCTGCCAACCATGTTAGGCAACTAAGGAAAATTAAAGAAGAAAGATATTTAAAAAGTGAAACCTAGATACCCATCTCTACCAAGGGTTTTCCAGAAAGAACAAGGCTAAGCAGAAAATGATTTATTATTTGTTGTCTCTTTGGGCCCACTCTGGTTATCTTTTGCTGTGCAACAAACCTTAATGAATTACAAGGAATGTTTGGTATGGGAACCCTGCCCCCAGCCCAAATATCACACACATTTCGTGACCAGAGTGCTCAGTGTGAGTTGTGCTATGGGTAGAGAGGAGACACATGGAAGAGGTTTTCTAAAACACCTGTTTATTACAGGTGGTCCCATGGAGCCAAGCCAAGGAGGCAAGCATTCATAAAAGACACTGTGCTACTCTGATGCTCGAACATTTAACCTGTCTGCTTGTCCACAGTGAAAGGTCTAACTCTTAGCACCTTAGTCCTGAATTTGTCCCCAAAGAATTCATTTTGCTTTAGCCTTATATCAGTGCTCTTAATCTTTGGAGATGGCAGAGATTCAGTGAGTTCCCCCTCGATGCAAACAGTCAGACCCCCAATAAGAATATGTGCCAATGAGTATATATTGAATAAATGGCTGTCACCTAGTAGAAGCTATTCCCTACCTAAATCCATAGACTGAATCCATAGATTAAATACATTCGATTAATATCTATTGAATGCCACTATGTGTCAAGCATTTCACTTATATTACTTAGCTTTTGGATGACATTCAAACTTTTCAATAATTAATACAATCAGAATATTTGTTGCGATTTCTGTGCCAGGATTTGCTATGCCAGATATCAGTCCTCTAGTTGTGGGATCATGAGGAGGTCCTAGGTGTCTCAAGTTCTCAGGGAAGTAGCTATATCCAGCTCACATGGAAATAATTAACTTTTAACCACCAACACAATCTTACCAGTTGTGTGTTGACTGAATATCAGCCTTGCCTTATAAAATCCACATGATGAAGTTAGTGCGTCATTCTGCAGATGGAAAAGAGCCAGGAAGTGGAAGTACTTTATTTAAAGACACAGAGGCAGTTAGCTAGCAAAGTCAAATTCACACTTAGAATGTATAGCTTCAAAATATGCATTCATCCTATACAGTACTGAACCTTTAGGAGGTAAAAAGTTCCATAGGCACAAAGTCCATTCAAAGTAAGTTCTGTAACAGATATGAAAACTGATCTCAGGAAGACATAAAAATAAGAGCTATTCTCAAAACTCACTCCTACCCATATGTGTTTATTTATCAAGTACATTAAGTATTTGGAACATATATTCAGTATACGCATACTATTACCAGAGTATAGCTGTTTTCCTAGTGAACTCTTAAGGGTCTTAAGAAGTAGGGCCTTTTCACCACTTATGTCCTATTTATCATACTTGCACTTTAAATATCTGTTCCATACTTTGATTTTTCCATTTTTGACAACATCTGTTTGACGGGCTATTCATTTTTCAGGATTCAGCTCAGATTTTACCTCCTTTGGGAAGCTCTGTCTAAATTCCCAAGACTGGGTTAGGTGCCCCTCTTTTGTGTTTCTACACCCACTGCCACCATCGGGCCCACACTTACTCTATTCCATGTTTACTTCTGTTGTAGCGCTGTGGTGTACTGTGTATCCACATACTTGATTTAGAGCTCCTTGAGGGCAGAGACTATGTCTGATGATTCTATACAACATAACAATTGTGTTACTGTTACAATGTGATTTACTCTCTCAAGGAAATTCCAAGGTTCTTGGAAGATTTAGAGTATGTAACTTGGCTCCTGCCATTCAAGTTCTAGCTACAGTGGTCTTTGACAACTGCTGCCCTGTAATTCCTTTCTTGAGTATAGCTGCTGCTGCTGTTGCTGCTAAGTCGCTTCAGTCGTGTCCGACTCTTAGCGACCCCATGGACTGCAGCCTACCCGGCTCCTCCATGAGTATAGCAAGGAACTGGTTTCTAGGATTAGTTTGGGTGATGGAGCAAAGACAGGGCAGGTGGGTGGGTGGCACAGGTGGGTAGGTGGCAGGCCATATGCTTTGCCCTGAGGCCTTCATAGCCATCTATTACATTGTGATCTCTTTCCTGGAGGGATGCTTAGCCCATTATATAACCTGACGCTTAATAGAGGTTCTAAAACGAAGACTCAGTGTCATTCAGATTTGCAGTTATTGCTCTAATGCTTTATCAAAGTACCTTTTATCAAAGATTCTGAGAGCACTGGTTAAAAGAAACATGATTTTTTAAAAGCTGATGTGCCAAATGTGGCAACAGACAATACACCTACACTCCTGGGAGTGACTGTCAGCTGAGCTCAGTCCGCATACTGCAGAATGGCAGGCTGACCAGTGAAGGGACATGATGGTCTTCAGCAGTCTTCCAGCATTTGCCTATTACAACTTTGCAAGCCTAGGTAGTTTGCTTATACCTAGTTTCTTTGTCTGCAAAATCAGGATGATGGTTTAAAAAAAAAAAAAAGTCAGCTTAGCCATTATTTAGAGAATTTACCAATATGTTATTTGATCTTTCTAGTCTTTATTCCAAAACATTCCAAGCTTTCAAAAAGTAAGTAAAATGAGTCAACATGACTTGACACATTAATTGTTATTATTACCTCTCCCAAGAGGTTTGAGTCTCAAAGGAATTCTACATAAATTGACAGATTAACAATCCTCCTTAAAAATATGATGTTCCTTAAAAGCAAAGCTGTAGTCATTTTCTAAAAGCACCAGTCCGGCTTAGTTTAGAAGTGTAAATAGAGACAGGGAAAGTTGGGTGTTTTGTAAATAAGGGCAGAACTGGTAACTGATTCCAGCTTCCCTGTTCCTGGTGATAACAATAGCTCTTTAATTCCCATGATGAGCCTGTTAACAGGCACATCAGGGTTATAACACTGAACATTTACCAGGTCTAATCTTAAAGACCATGTCATATGTTCAGGGACTGTAGGGAATAGGAAAAATGAAAACAATTGTCATGTTAGAATGTAGAACTTTGGATTAATTTTTCCCTTTACATTTTTTTTCTTTATAGTGTTGTTTGTGCAACAACTGTAAAAACCACATTTTTAAAAAAGCATGACATACTGGAAATGATTCTCTGTGAAGGAAATTAAAGCTCTTAAAATTTGAAAAATAAGACTGGTAGCTTTTCTGTGTAGTGGCCAATAGCCATAGCAATTCCCTGGTGTCCTGAAATGACACAGAACAGGTAGATCAGTGGTAAAGAATCCACCTGCCAAGCAGGAGACGCTTGTTTGATCCCTGGGTCAGGAAGATCCCTGGGAGAAGGAAATGGCAACCTACTCCAGCACTCTTGCCTGGGGAATCCCATGGACAGAGGAGCCTGGCAGGCTACAGTCCATGGAGTTTCAAAGACTTGGACATGACTTAGCCACTAAACAGCAGTAGCAGCCTATATAAACAAGGATCAAAGAATAGCAAGGTATATATTCAGTCTATCTAATAGGCTGCAATCTAACAATAATTCATATTTGCTTTGGATAATTACCTCTTATTACGCACCCCTATAAAATTGGGCTTTCCTTGTTCTTTGCTTAAGAACACATCCTTCCAATTCCCCAGGCCATTTAGCACAAAGCTTAATTTGTAGTAGGTCCTTGGTAGGGCATCTGTAGATTTGATTTCACTAAGCTTATTCTCTAACAAATCATTCCTTTAATCTTTATGTATGTACAGCAATGTGTCGCTTATTTATTAACACTGTCAGTTGTTAGTACAGCTAGTACAGTTAATATATACAGGTAGTCTTTTAATTAATTTTCACACTATTATGATTTAACTCTTTTTTATGATGATGTACAATATGCAAAAAAGGAAAATCAATCTTAAAGAGTTTAAGTGACAGAACTGGGGCCAGATGCCCAAAGTCAGTGCTTGTTACCTATATCATATTCCAAAAAATTTTTAATACATAAGGAATAAGCCCTTTGGATTCCTCCAACTTGTCCTGAATATGAGGCTGAATGATTCCAATTCAAAAATGAAGTCAGTAATTACTTGTAATTCAGTTTTAAGAATATCTACTCTATCCATAGCATTTTTTTAAATCCGTAGCATTGAACGTATATCCTGCTTAGAAGTCCAGTGGTAATAAAATGTTTAATTGAAGTCTGAGTTATTAAGCATAAAAGAAGGCATTTATTTATTGCTGTTGTTCAAAAAATTAGCATATACTTCAATTCTCCTCTTGCCCATTCCTTTCTTGTTTTTTTTTTTTTGATGGGTAAGAAGTGTATTTGTTTAGAGAGAAACACACTCCACAGACAGAGTGTGGGCCATCGCAGAGGGCGAGTGTGGCAGCCCCTTTCTTCTTTTTAAACAGACTTTATTTTTAAGAACAGTTTTAGATTAACAGGAAACTTGAGAATATAGTACAGATTCTCCTCATTACCCACCCGGGATTCCCCTGTTATTAACAGCTCATATTTAGTATGGTACATTTGTTACATTTATCTATCCAATATTGACCACTATTATTACTTAAGGTCCAGAATTTATTTACATTTTCTTAGTTTTCAACCTGGTCCGTTTTTTCTCTTTTGTGATTCCAGTCTTGTACCATATTACATTTAGTTATCTCTTTAGGCTCCTCTTAGCTAGTTTCTCAGACTTTCCTTGTTTTGGTAACCTTGAGTTTTGAGAAGTACAGGCCAGATATGTATTAGGGTTCCTCACTGTTGAAATTTGTCTGATGTTTTTCNTCTTTTGTGATTCCAGTCTTGTACCATATTACATTTAGTTATCTCTTTAGGCTCCTCTTAGCTAGTTTCTCAGACTTTCCTTGTTTTGGTAACCTTGAGTTTTGAGAAGTACAGGCCAGATATGTATTAGGGTTCCTCACTGTTGAAATTTGTCTGATGTTTTTCTCAAGATAAGTCTGGATTTATAGGTTATTGGAAGGAAGACCATACAGGTGAAGTGCCATTATCATCATACCATATCAAGTATACACACTATCAGCATGACTATTAATATTGACCTTGATCACATGGCTGAAATACTAATGGTCAGGTTTCTCCACTGTTAAGTTACTCTTTCCTCCACTCCTTAACATACTGTCCACTTTGGAAAGAGGTCACTATGCCCAGCCTATACCTAAGGAGTAGGGAGTTGTGTGTTATGCTTGCCGCTTCCTTTTTGTTTAATTCATATCATCTTACGTTTCTCTTTCAGATATTTTAAAGTACTTAAAAAAACATAAATCATAAGGATCCCACACAAAGTTTTTTTTTTACATCCTAAATTCAATCTCTAATCAAAATTTGAGTCTGCCTTCAAAATATATGCAGAATCCAGTAACCTTTCACCACCTCCATTGCCACCATTCCAGTTCAAGCTGTCAATCTCTCCTTTATGTCATTGTAGCAGCTGTCTAACTAGTCTCCTTGCTTCTGCCTTTGTTCCCTACAGTTTATTCTTTATGTGGCAACCATAGTGATGCTTTTAAAACCTAAAATCAGATCTTGACAGCCCCCTATTTCAAATCTTCCATTGGCTTCCTGTAGAACTCAAGACTATAGCTAAGTCCTTGAAATGCCCCATGATCTACCAACACCTCCTGCCACTTCAACTGTTGATAGTCTTCTAACCCATTTTGCTCAGAACAGATTGGTCTCCTGCTCTTCCTTGAAGATGTCAGAAAATGCTCACCCTAGGGCCTTTGCATTTAATGTAAACCATGGCAGCCATCAAACTGTGCCACTTGGATCTACCTCTAGAAAGAACTTGACAATTAGCAGCAAAGAGTACATTTGGCTGGCAGCCTCTTGTTATGGTCTTCCAGATCTGCCTTAACAATGGTGCTTGCTCTTTATGGTAAGTTCCAGGCAATGACTGGGCACAGCAAGGGTTCTAGTCATTTCTGCCTAATGTGGGATTCTTCTCATGGACAATCTTTGCTCCAGAGTTCTCCACTGGGTCAGCCAAGGCTTTGTCAGACATGCATCACTGTCTGAGGCTCTTCCTGCTCATACACCAGATCTGAGGAACTCACCAGCATTTCTCTTAAAATGTGTTCCCTAAATTCTAGGAATTTTTCCAGGAAAGCAGAGATTGACACTATGGAGCACATATTTCTTGGCTTGTTTGATACATTTTTCAAGATAGTGTTTTCACTCTCTCAAAAGGGTGGATGCACTGTTGCACAAAACAGCCTAAAAGTGCAGCTCAGACATCAAGACACTCCCACAGTGCTCAGCAAACTAACAAAAGTCTAGAGAAATGTAAGTGACATTTCAAATCTGGACTCTGCACTATCTACCTGTGTGATCTTCTACATGTCCTCCCTCGTTAAATAGGGATAGTAATACCTACTTCTGCTGTTCAAACAATCGAATAAGATAATGGCGGTGAAGGCGCAATTATCAACAACACTTGTGAAGGTAACTATAAATCATCACACTAATACNGGAGAAAGGGACGACAGAGGGTGAGATGGTTGGAGGGCATCAGCAACTCAATGGACATGGGTTTGGGTGAACTCCTAGAGTTGGTGATGGACAGGGAGGCCTGCAGTTCATGGGATCACACAGAGTTGGATAGGACTGAGTGATTGAACTGAACTGAACTGAAAGAAGATCCATCAACTCTTTAAGCCAGAGAATAACTTCATCAGATTTATATAACAATAATTCCCTGGTGGCTCAGATGGTAAAGAATCTGTCTGCAGTACAGGAGACCCAGGTTTGATCCCTGGATCAGGAAGATCACCTGGAGAAGGGAATGGCTACCCACTCCAGTGTTCTTGCCTGGAGAATTCCATAGACAGAGGAGCCTGGCCGGCNATTTATATAACAATAATTCCCTGGTGGCTCAGATGGTAAAGAATCTGTCTGCAGTACAGGAGACCCAGGTTTGATCCCTGGATCAGGAAGATCACCTGGAGAAGGGAATGGCTACCCACTCCAGTGTTCTTGCCTGGAGAATTCCATAGACAGAGGAGCCTGGCCGGCTACAGTCCTTAAGGTCACAAAGAGTTGGACATGACTCAGCAACTAATGCTTTTCAACCCTTTTTGACTGGGCACAAAGGCAGCCCTTCTGGTAGCACTGTGGAGACTTTTCAGTAAATCTGGTGAGAGCTAATAAAGTCAGGAACTGAGGTAGTGGAGATTGGGGAAGAGGGAGAAAGGAGAGATAAGGATGATTTGATGGTTTCCATTTGATACTCAACTATGCCATTATCCAGGGAGAATATGTTTTGCTAGGTATAGGTGTTACATGATTTTACTTTCACTACACTAGCTTTAATTGCTTGTGTGTTACTGTCAATTAACTGTCTCCTATGGGTTTTTTTGAAATGAGAAATAATAGGTCAACATTTTTGATTTATCTTAATGCATGAAGAAAGAACAGACAAGGAGTTTTAAGACTCTTGTTTAATAAAGAAAAATGGCACTTTATTACTTCTGAAAGTTACAACTATCAATCTGAATATTGTTGTCCATGACAACCAAGTAGCATAGAAGGACTTTAAAGTTTAAAACATGCATTCCATAGAAGCTGCATGAAGTCCAGATACCTCTAAGAGGGACTTTTTATCAACCTTACAAGGGCACTTTAAATAGGATTTGGTTTTTGTAAATATTTCCAGATTCTGACTTTAACTGAAAAAATTTTCTGAATGACTTCTACACCAGAATGAATAACTCTCTCCTTCCTTACCTTGCTTTTAAACAATTCTTTTTTGTTAGAATTGAAGTAGAATACACAGGGCCTAAAGACTGGGAAATGGCAACCCACTCGTGTTCTTGCCTGGAGAATCCCAGGGACAGCGGAGCCTGGTGGGCTGCTGTCTCTGGGGTCGCACAGAGTCGGACACAACTGACGCGACTGACGTGCGCAACGCGAAAGATTCTAAGATTTGATAAAAGAACATAGCAAATAATGAGCTGTAAAGAAAGAACTTTGAGGTCTGTGTTTTGCTTTTATAATATTTAGATGTAGATACCCAATGGATAGGGCTTCCCAGTGGCTCAGTGAAAGAATCTGCCTGCAATGCAGGAGACCTAGGGTTCGATTCTTGGGTAGGGAAGATCCCCTGGAGAAAGAAACAGGGACCCACTCCAGTGTTCTTGCCTGGGAAATCTCATGGACAGAGGAGCCTTGTGGGCTAGAGTCTACAGGGTTGCAAAGAGTCAGACATGACTTAGTGACTAAACAGCAACAAGAATCCAGTAGGCAGTTAGAGATACAGACTTGAAACTTAGAAGAGAGGCAGAAACGGAAAGTTTGCGATGTTTGCTTCGGAAGCAATGGGAGTGGATGAGATTACCCAGAGAATGTATGAGGAGCCCAGAAAAGACCACTGACTTGGCACTAATACAAGTTAGTTTGTGGGTATGCAGTATTTGTCTCCTATCTCCACAAGCTTGAAAATTTGTTGATGTTATTATAGACCAAATAAATATCTAGCCCAAATTGTTCCTATTTGCTGCTTTGTGGTTTTCTGACTATTATGAAACTTTTGGTTAAAATCTCATGTATTAAATACTACCTGCGCTACCCAGCTCACTAAATTAATACAAGGATCTTGGGGCAGAATCTTAATAAATAGATAGTTGGTGGGATTTGCTGCCTAGAATAAATATTAACATTAATTTATAGGCCGAATACTATAAAGTATGAAAGTGATCAGAATCCATAAGCACTTTATCTTATTCATTATTTTGTCTGTTATTTTGCTAATATGTGGTTAAATCATGTTTCTTTTAATTTTTCTGTTTTTGTCACTCATTAGTAATATTCTCTTTATTTCTTTAGGTTCCTGAGCATGTGAAATTGAATAAATCATTCACCAACTATCATGGAGTCTACATATCCTCTTGTAGGGCCCCAGATGAATACCAGGTATAGAAATATTTTTACAGAATGTGCTTTTCACAGTTACTCACATAACTTGGGTTGGAAGAGAGGAGAAAAAAATGATCTTTAGAATCAGGAAAATCTGGGTCCATACCCCACCTTTACCATTTATTAGATGGGTGACCATGATCAAGTTATTTAACTTCTCTAAGCTTCAATTTCCTCATCTGTAAATTGGGGGCCGTAATCTCTTATCAGAAGGTTATTGTGAAGGGTTAAAGAAGACAACTAAACTAAAGGGTCTGGGACATTGTAGGCACTCAGTAAATCTTAGTCTCATTTCCTCCTTTCCTTATTTTAGTTTCACAGAGGGTCTTTGTATTGATGAAAAATAGTACCTGAACTTTTGAGGCTAAAGATCACATACATATTTATTTACATCCTAGACAAATGGGAAAGCAGTTGAGTTCCTTCCCTCTTATAAACTCTAATTATTTGATGGGAAAAATTTCACACTGAATGTACCTAAGCCTTTTCCCACTCAATGTGGTGTGAGGAGGAGGAGCTTGCCACCTGTTTCCTAATTTTCTCAGTCTGTCACTACTTTGAGGAGCAGGCAAAATGGCTTGAGTTATTTGGCTCTTTGGATCATTTATTGTTCTTTTTTCCCCCTTGAGAAGAACAATTATTGCTGACATGTAAACTTCTTTTCTTCTAAACTAGAATTGCATCCATGAGTTACCTTTATTCTCTGTGTTATTTTTCTTTGTGCCAGATGTTCTTGATGAAGGCAATGGGAAACGTGACCCAAAGAAGGCTATCATATTCCTTTTGCTTAACTTTGGCCCTTCTGTTCTCTCCTGTTGCTACCTCTTATTCTTTGAAACTTTATCAGCCTTTGTTCTTCTCTTTATTATTGGGTCAAATCCATTCCTTACATTCTAGGGGAAATAATATACTCATGTGATTTAAATTGACAATTCCTGGCATATGCAACTCTAGATTTTAGTTCATTTATTGAACTCTGATTTTCAGTAATTTGTGGGCTTTTAGGGCAGCAGTTTTGAATTATTTTTGTTTACAAACCCCTTTGAATGTCTAATAGCCATGAATTTCATTCCCTAAGGAAGAGTACTTTTATACATACATGCAGAACTTTGCACCCAATTTCAAGGTGTTTTTATCTTTCTTTCTTGCCTCTCAAGTCTGCCTCCCTGTATACTTTAAGGAAAAAATTAATAACAACCAGGTTCTATGCTAATAGGCACTTTGCATACATTATTTTTATTTAATCCTCACAACAAACCCATGAGGAATGGGTACTATTATTATCCCCCCCACTTTTTTTTCTCAGTGAGGAAACTAGCATAGAGATTTTAACCAACCCACAGTTATACAGTTGGTAACTGGTATAGCCAGTATTTAAAGCTGAAATGGTTTCTACTGTACACTTTAAGGAAGTAAACCTGAAGGAGTGCAGGTTGGATTTGAAACCTGCACTACTACTTACAGCAAAAAGAAATGGACTACTTACAACAAAACGAAAGAGCTAACATTGAGCACTTACTGTCAGCCGGGATTTTTTTCTGAGCATTTTATATATATTGACTCATTTAATAAGTATTCACTGTAACTCTCCCAGGAGATACTGATATTATTTTGTTTAACAGTTGTAGAAACTCAGGCACAGAGACATTGATTTGATCATGGTCACACAGCCAGCAAATTTTGAAGCCAGTTTCAGAAATCAAAGACCTAAGCAGCTGATAGCCAGGCTTTGCTTTTAACCCTTAAATCATTCTTCCTCTCACCAACTGGTAAATAATAAATATATTAGATGTAGAGACATAGATAAATTGACAGCTTGTCATTTAACTACCTTTGTGACTTTGAACAAATGTCTTAATTTCAGATTGTGTCTTTATTTCAAATAAAGAGAGATTAAAAATCCTTATAAAGATTTGTAAGCACATAGCTAAGATTGTGGTAGAGCCAGACTGAACCATGGTCTAAAGCATTACATCATTCAGCTTCTAGTAGTACAAGCTTTGAAATCAGCCACACTTAGATACAGATTCCAGCTCTGCTGCTTAGTTGTTATATCAAGTTGTAGAAGTTGGAGTTTGTTATCTCTAAAGTGGACAATGAAGTGTCTCAGAAACAGTTTTAGTGAGAAATATTGTACATGTAAAGTGCCTAGTAGGATGCCTGGTTCATAGCAGATGATCTGTGGATGATCTATGGGTCATCATAGCAGATGACTGGGGCCAGTATTTCAGTTGGTAAGTTTTATCAGGTGATACATAAAAGTAAGATCTAGAACAAGATATTCTTAGTGTGTGATATGATAAATATTTTTTCAATTCAACTATTCAGTAGTCTACCACCATGCAAATGCACGTTTGTAGGTAGCTCACTGTCAGAGCTTTCTTGCTTTAATTACATGTGACTTTAGCTGATATTCTCTCCTAGTCCTTTCTTTGCATTATTTTTCTTATTGTAGTTTTCTCAAGTTACTCACTTATACAAAATAAAAGCTCTGTGATGGTACCCTATATGATTTAACATTGCTTTATGTTGCTTGCATGATCTTTGTTGAGGAATTATTGATGTTTTTCTGATGCTTTGGTAATTAAACTTATGTGTGGGACTTCCTTGGAAGTCCAGTGGTTGAGACTCCACTGTAGCAGGCACAGGTTCAATCACTGGTCAGGGAACTAAGATCACGCATGCCATGTGATGCTGCAAAAAGAAAAGACCTCATGTGACAGGGCCTAAAATACCAAGTTTGAAAGCCCTGAAAAGGTTTTATGTTTTTCAAAATTTTTAAGTGTTACCCTGAAATTAGTTCAGAAAGACAGATACTAATTTAAAATTTAAATTCACTGTTTATATTCATTTTGTTATTTGAATATTTTATAGAATTTATACTCAGTTCTTTTTTAAAAGGCTCATGTGTATATGTGAATAGGGAAAAAAAAAAGGATGTAATTTTTGAGTGTTTATTCTCTTGATAGTAGAGTTACAAGAGATTTTTCTTCTCCNTTAAGTGTTACCCTGAAATTAGTTCAGAAAGACAGATACTAATCTAAAATTCAAATTCACTGTTTATATTCATTTTCTGTTATTTGAAGATTTTATAGAATTTATACTCAGTTCTTTTTTAAAAGGCTCATGTGTATATGTGAATAGGAAAAAAAAAGGATGTAATTTTTGAGTGTTTATTCTCTTGATAGTAGAGTTACAAGAGATTTTTCTTCTCCTTTTTAAAAATGTTTTTCAAAGCTTCTAAAGTTACAAAAGTAATCAGAAAAGCCCTGTTATTTAAACTGTTTCTTGTAAGAATTGTCTGTTTCTCATTGTGCTTTGGTTTTTTTTTTAAGATTTTCTTCAAGCAGGATGGTGCCTTTCCATTTTCCTCCATCAAAATGTGCACTTTGGAACCCAGTGCCAATTGGAGATTTCATCTACTTACATCTCCGTTACTACAGGTATAAGATGCTTCTGTTTTCAAATTAAACCAGTATAAACAGGAATCTAAAGAATATGTAAGGCAGTGGTTACTATGAATAATTTTTTTTTTTAACATTTCCACCTAGACTCCCCTGAGGCAGAATATTCTTTCTGCTTCTTCTTAAACCTGTTCCTTATGATTTTGAGAAGTAGTCCTAATTTCGCAGTTAAATATTCTGTAAATCTAAGGTTCTAAGTATTATAGGACTTCAAGAGGCAAAATATAATAAAAACTGAGTTTTTCATCATACTTCAGCATGGTATTTGAAAACATTGAGAAAACTGAACTGATTTTGAGTGAGTAGACCATTTAAAAGAAGTGTAAAATATTAGAGTTATGACCAGGATTGTGAAAGAAAGACATAGAAGCTTAGGCTTCAAGTAATAGAAAACAGAGATCCAGTGAGATACTGTATATAAGAAAGTTACTTGTTAAACGCAGAGTTCTAAGAAGGATAGATCATAGTGGGGAGAGCTTAGAGTCAGCCCTAGGAGGGAGATGGTTGTCTGTAATCTAAGTGATAGAGATTTATACTATAGTGGTTTAAAGTGTTAAACTAGAGCCAGACTTCTGGAGGGTCAGATCCTGATTTACCCTTTCTTATTTAAGTGACCTCAGTAAAGTAGCCAAGGATCAGTTTCCTTATTTATAAAATGGAGGACTTCCCTGGTAGCTCAGTGGATGGGAACCTGCCTGCCAATGCAGGGGACAGGGTTTCGATCCCTGATCCGGGAAGATTCGATATGCCATGGAACAACTAAGCTTGTGTGCCACAGCTACTGAACCCATGCTCTAGGGCCCACAAGTCTGTGTGCTGCAGCTGTTGAGCCTGTGTGCCTCAACAACTGGAGCCCACGTGCCTGGAGCCTGTGCTCTGCGACAAAGAGGAGCTGCCGCAGTGAGAAGCCCATGTACTGCCAAGAAGAGTAGAGTCTGCTCACCACAACTAGAGAAAGCCAGCACACAAACCCCAACAAAGACCAATGCGGCCAAAAATAAACTAAAATAAAATGGGACTATGACACTTGTTCCATAGTGCTCTTATAAGTATTAAATGAGACAGGTGTTAAAGCAGCAGTTGGCACAGTGCTTGGGCGTAAGAGGTAGTCAATAAATGCTAGGTATTATCAGGGNTCACCACAACTAGAGAAAGCCAGCACACAAACCCCAACAAAGACCAATGCGGCCAAAAATAAACTAAAATAAAATGGGACTATGACACTTGTTCCATAGTGCTCTTATAAGTATTAAATGAGACAGGTGTTAAAGCAGCAGTTGGCACAGTGCTTGGGCGTAAGAGGTAGTCAATAAATGGCTAGGTATTATCAGGGTTCAGAGCAGTGTAGCAGCATTGAGACCACGAGGAAAGGATGAAACAAGGTGTTTTGAAGAAACATAGCATTCGGTGATCAACTGAATAGAGGAACTAAAGGAAATTACATGTCAAAAAGTTTTTAAGTTTTAAACTAGTTGGCAGAGAAGGGTCATATCATTGACTATGTAAGGCAATGATTACTATAAAAAATTTTTTAAACAATATCTTGTGGAAGTTCCGTTAAATATTTGTTAGACCTGTTGATTCTTTTCTACGTGTCTCTTGAGCGATGGTTTCTATTGCTATCTTTCTGTGCTACATTTTGAGTATTTCTTTTGTTCTTCAGCTCTCCTAATTTACTCCTTAGCTGTGCTACTTATTAGTTGCCATCTAGGTTTTTAAATGTATATACTGGGCCGGAGTCGCCACCGCCGCGCCCTCGCCCACCCGTCCGCCCGCCGCTCGCGCCCCGCTCGCCCCCTCGCCCCCTCCGCCGCCGCCGCCGCCCGTCCTGCTGCTACTTCTTGCGGCCGCCACCGCGGCCGCCCCCTGGTTGCCCCTTTGGCGGATCTCCGGCGCCTCCTCGCCGCCTCGCGTCAGCTACAGTCAGNGTAAACAAATGGATGTGACTATTTCAATCAAAGTTTATTTACATAAATAGGAGACCTCATAGTTTCTTGATCTCTGCTGTGGTTCATAAAATTAAGCAAATGCCTCAAGAATAACCGTAACTTCAGTGTCTGCTTAGTGCAATTTTGCTTCCCAGGCAGCCCTCCTTACACCTTGCCTTTGACCCTAGGATTTCCCAGTAGTGATCTTTCTGTACATTTTAAAAGATACATATAGTACCTTAGGCAACATTTCATGACAGAAGATTTTTTAGGCTATCAGATCCATCACATTCATAAAAGGCTTGTTATTTTTCAGAAATCCAAGGCTTGTGGTAACTGAAAAGACCATCCGACTTGCTTGTCGTCATGCTAAACAGAATAAAAACAACTTGCCTTGCTTTTTACTTGGTTCTCTCACAGTAGATGAAGGTAACATACTTTGAAAAATTATTTTTATGATTATAATAGACTGTGTTTACTGCTTCAGCCAATTATTGTAATATACTTTGACCATTTTTTCTTTTTTTGCTCTATACCAGTGTTAGGAAGATGAGTTAAAGTTGACCCTGCTTATTATAGATGTTGCAGTCTGGTCATGTGGTCATGTTGATGAATATATATGCAAGTTATTTTTTTTAAATGAGAGTTTACATATATATATGTATGGCTGAGTCCCTATGCTGTTCACCTGAAACTATCACATTACTTGTTAATCGGTTATACCACAATACAAAATAAAAAGTTAAAAAAAGATTTTTTTTTTTTTAATTTAAAATGAGAGTTTAATGTACTCTTATAATGAACAAAATGCTTTCCTATAATCTGGGCTTGCTTGGTTGATTTCACATTTCATAATTGGCGTTCTAAATAATAACTGCTGGGCTTCCCTAGTGGCTCAGTGGTAAAGAACCCGCCTGCCAATGCAGGAGACATGAGTTTGGTCCTTGGGTTGGGAAGACGCCCTGGAGGAGGAGATGGCAACCCACTCCAGTATTCTTGCCTGGGAAACCCCTTGGACAGAGGATCCTAGCAGGCCACAGTTGATGGGGTCACAGAGTCAGACGCGCCTTAGTGACTGAGCATGCATGCTGTTTTGTTCTACAGATGAAGAAAGTGTGACATTGACAATAGATCGTTTTGATCCTGGTCGAGAGGTACCTGAATTATTGGAAAGAATCCCTACTGCTTCTCTTCCTGGGGACTTTATAATCCCATGCAAAATTCACACTCAAGGACTTTGTTCAAGAGAAATAATAATTCACAATGCAGATGACTTTAATTCAGCTTTCAAGGTGAGATTTGTTGATAATGTGATTATTCCTAATTCATCTAAGAATCAAATTATGTGTACTGTGTTGTATTTTAATAAACCCATATTTAATAGATATTCATAAAAATTTCTGACTAAATGATTGTTAACGTAAAATGCAATTAACTATAATTTCTGAGGATGGAAATTATAGGTGGATAATATGGGTAGCACTCTGGAAGAGGAAGCAACATGACTAAGATAGCAAAGTACAAAGGGTAACATTGAGGGTGGAGATTTTTGCTAGATTTGTGGGCAGTCAGACTTCACAACTAGTGTGTCTAGATCAGAGAGAACCTTGTCTGCCAAGCTAAGGAATTTTAACTTTGCCTAATGGGCTGTGTTTTTCATTGAAAATTTCTGAAAAGGAAATACTGTTAAATCAAGGATGATTAATGTGATAGGGCAGGCTGAATAGAGTCAGAATAGTTAGGCCTTGCAATAGTCAGGGATGTATTTGCCTATGGTAGAGTGGTGGCAGTGAGACCAGAAAGGACAGTGTACGTGAGCAACTACAGAAGAAGAACTAACTTGACCATTTGGGGTAAAAAGAACATAATCAAAGAGGAATGGACTTCTTTATATAGATGGAATATAGAAAATCTTGTTGTACAGTATAGTAAATCTTATTTAACCTCATTTTTCATGTAACCTTCTGGTCACATGGAAGAAATAAGAGAACTGAAACATTGCAAATCAGAAAGTTTTTTGTTAATCCAAGATATAGGAAACAAATCCTTTAGAGATGTGTACAGATTTCAAAATTTTAAAATAATCGTGNGTATAGTAAATCTTATTTAACCTCATTTTTCATGTAACCTTCTGGTCACATGGAAGAAATAAGAGAACTGAAACATTGCAAATCAGAAAGTTTTTTGTTAATCCAAGATATAGGAAACAAATCCTTTAGAGATGTGTACAGATTTCAAAATTTTAAAATAATCGTGTGATGTTGATTCTTCAGGCTCTGCAGCATCATGTGTGTAGCAAAGAGTCCTTGGACTGTGGAAAACTACTTGTCCTGAGAGCTCACATCACTTCCAGGGAGAGTTTGGACACTGTGGATTTCGACTTGGATTGGGCAGCAGTAACTCTAGCAAACACCTTTAAGTGCACACCTGTGAAACCCATCCCCATCATTCCAACAGCTCTAGCAAGAAATTTGGGCAGTAATCTGAATATTTCTCAAGTTCAAGGTACCTATAAATATGGGTAAGTAAAAGTCATATTCATCCAAAATTTTAAATGTTGGTCACATTAGTATATTTTCATGTTATTCACATAAGATGAAATAATTGTTCAGTCAGTTTACATGCCTGATATGTGATGGCTAGAGAAATACCAAGAAAGGTGGTAAATAAAGTGGTTAATTTTTTTTTTAATTGCTTTTTTTTTTTTTTACTTGTTTATTCGTCTACGCCGGGTGGTAGTTTTGGCACATGGGATCTTCGATCTTTGTTGCGGCAGGAAGGATCTTTAGTTGAGTCATGCGAACTCTTAGTTGCAGTTTGTGGGATCTAGTTCCCTGACAAGGGATCAAACCCAGGCTCCCTGCATTGGAAGTTTAGAGTCTTAGCTTCTAGCCCACCAGGGAAGTCCCTAAAATTGTTAATTTTTGCTGAATTAATTATTTTTCTGATAATGAGAATTATCAGGCTAGAGAATTATTTGTAATATGCAGTTTTGCTTGTGGATAATGAGCACAGCAGATAAAGGAGATAATTAAAATGTTAAATACTCTTGCCTACTAAATTGTCAACCACTTGAGGGTGGAGTTTCCTCACATTGCTGCAGCAGCATCCTCTAGCCTCCTATCCACCACTCTTGGTTTCTTAGGAAATGCATGCCAAATTGTTTGCTTTCTGGTCCTCAGCAGGGCTGCTTCCCTGAATCCTCATCCACTTTCTTTAACCACTGTCTGCTGACCTAGGTCAGACAATGTAAGCACCCACTGCTTTAAAGTCTAAGCAATTCCTTTCTGGCTTCCTTTCCCACTGACTCCACCCTAGTTCCTGTTAGGTCTCCAGAGCTGAAACTGTTCGGCAAGGTAAACTCAACTCCAAGTCTCATCTACCAAAAATGCCTCTTCAAAAAAAGATAAGAGAAAGTTTTTCTGCTCCGAGTGTCCCTGAAATAGCAAGAAAAGGCCTACATACTGATCAGAGCACCTTTCGGGTTGTAGTGGCACAAAGGAAAAAGTGTTCCAAAATGATGGAATGGTCAAAGGTCATAGTGATTTTTAAATGTTTGAACTAAATTGAACATTTAAATTCTCTTGGAGGAATAAAGTGCTTCTCAATGGGGACACAGAAATGTGTGTTAAAATTAACCAAAAAATCAGTTTATTTTCTTTAGTATCTGTGTCCATCTAGTAGTGAAGCAGGAATTTATCAGGGTGTCAAGGCAGAAGAGCTCTCAAAGCAGGTGTAAGCGTCATTTTACTAATGGAAACTCTTGCCAACTCCGGCTTGATCGTCATGGTTTGATAAATTCATCATCTTTGTGTTTTAAGGTTATTATAGCAATAAAATGTATCTTCTGCGGTATGGTCAAGACTTTACATCACAAATGAAATTGTTTTTACTTTTGTGTTTTAAAGCCATAACAGTAAAGTTAACTCTTGACAATTGTACTGTAGTTATCATATTCTTAAAACATATTGTCAGTAAATAAGTCCAATAACAAAGTATAAATGTAGTATAATGTCCTTTTAGGGAAAAGTGCGCTTTGGGGTTCCATCATGATTTGCAAAATTCTTTGATAGCAGTTGGAGGAATATAGTACAAGGAAGATTGACTACCCCTCACCTAATTCAGTGTCCTTCCCATTGACAAGTCACATCTGCTGTAATCTTGTCAGTTCACCTGGATACTTGGTCACTTCCAGCAACAGGAAGTTCGTTTCTTGCAGGGAAACCTATTTGGTTCTGAAATTGTCAGCCTTGATTTTAATACTTTTAATTTTTAAAAAGTTGACACTTTCAGAGCAAGCTTTTTCAAAAGATGTGTAATCTTCATTGACCATTTTAATAGATAGAAATTTTAAGATATTAAATCTGTTCTATTTTGTCCTTGGAGTTGCTGCAGTCTTTCTACACTTTGAACTCTTCTTTGTGTGTATGTGAGAGAAATCATTCATTTGAATCATTTTCTCTGCCTAAAATGTACTTCTTTAGCACTCAGATTGTTCTCTTTTAGGTAAAATACATAGTTCCAATTGTTTTTATATGAATGTCTCTTGTTTAGATATCTCACCATGGATGAGACACGCAAGCTATTACTTTTGCTGGAATCTGATCCCAAGGTCTATTCTCTACCGTTAGTGGGAATGTAAGTATTGCATTACTTATAAAAACCTTTTCAGCCATATATGTATTTAAATGTATATGATAAACACGTGAATCATTCGTACTATGAATATGTCATTAATATTTGGATCAAGGGAAAGGCTACCCACTCCAATATTCTGGCCTGGAGAATTCCATGGACAGTCCATGGGGTCGCAAAGGATCGGACACGACTGAGCGACTTTCGCTTTCACCTTATAAAATCATGAATGCCAGTGATGCTTAAGCTTTCTTATTTTAATAGCTGAGCCAATTAAAGCAAGATTTTTGTCCAATCTTAGGAAGAATTCTAGTATATAAAACAAAGCTGAATTCTTCTGGTTGAAGCTGAAGCCTTAGAGCCCTGTTTCTTTAACCTTACTCACTATTCCAGTCTGTAAGGCAATTTGAAGAATCCAGGACTCAGAATATAACACTGTTTAAAATTCACTGCCAGGCAGTTTTCTAGAAATTCTCAGTATTTATGGCTGTCTCTTTCAAGTTAGTGGTTAGTGACATTTAGACAGATTATTCAGTCAGAAATTTATCTTAATTCAGTATTTATTGAGTGCTTACCCTATACATAGCCTTGTCTTTCATACTATGTTGGGATTTAAAGCTCCTCAAGGAATTTATAATTTATTATGAAATAAACAGTTTAGAATGAGCACTATTGCTGCTTCTAAGAGATACGATAGGGGAAAGGCAAACTTGAGCTGGACCTTATGTGCGTGGCCAATAGAAGGAAGGATTGATGGGATAAGGAACCCGTGCGTGGGAATGGTATGTGCAGAGTTAAAAAATAAGAGTGCACAAATGTTTTGTGGACTATGAAATTTACTTACTGTCTGTTCACTCTGGTCTTGGTAGTGGCTGTGTGTTGTTCCTGCTTAAGTGAGTATCTATTAAGAATTTTCTGTGTTTCAGGCTACCCTATATACTTACAGAATTCAGTCCTTTCAATAACTATGGTTTTAGGCTGCTAGCTTCATCCTCCCTATTTCAGAATATTCTTTCTAGTGCAGGCTAATTGATTAATTCCTGTTTTCACCTCTATTAACCATTTTCTCTCTCACCATTTGACTACCATTTCAGGTGGAAGAGGACAGAAAGTAGTGCTCTCTCTGAATATCTGTCTATAGTTATAGCAGTATCTGTACTCTCCCTCTTAATGATCACCATGGTTTAATGTTCATAGATTTCTTAATTATGAGCACTTTAATCTATTCCTGGTGAATGCCAAGAATCTCTGCCACATTACCTTGAGAAGAACATAATCTAAAGGGTGTTAAGTACTAATTTGTAAATGACTGTAGTTCTTAATTTCCATTTTTTGTTTTAGCTGGCTGTCTGGAATTATACATATCTATAGTCCTCAGGTGTGGGCCTGCTGCTTGCGATACATGTTCAGTTCTTCTATTCAAGAAAGGTAAGTGATATTTTTATTTTGATAGGGCTTTATTTTGATCTTTTCCTCTACTCATGTTTTATTGGTATTATTTAAGATTCATGCAATGCCTTAACCTTTTATATTATTTACAAACCAGAAGAACAAACACACCAAGGAAGATAAACCTTATATTAAATAGGAATAAAACCAGACAAAAAAGATGATGTTGTGCTAAACTTGGAAATATCAAGAAATTTATTTGCCTACCAAAAGTACTGTAACACAAAAGAAACATTTTTAATGAGTGGGGGAAAAAACCCCTTGGAATCATCTACTTTAGCATTCTATTTTATGAAAAAGATTAATTTTCATTGATGTGACTGAAAATAAGTTAGAATATTTTTACCTCACAAGTGTTTTATTTACTCAGTGCTACTGATAGTACCCTAAGAAACACCTGAAGTTTAATGTTCTTGGAAGTAAAGTATAAGCTTTGGAAGTAATAAACTTTCTGACCTCACTTCATTTTATTTTGTACATGATACCACTATTTGCCTCTTACTTTCTTTGCCTATTAAATGAAAATTCCATATTCTCTTTCTGTCTGCTTTGGTGGCTATAATACACTTAAAAGAAAATTTAATGGGAAGCCAGTGCAAGTACATGGCAATAAATCAGACATACATAAAGATGCATAGTAACAATGTCTCTTCCACCCCATTTCCCCAGATACCCTATCCCCAGAGACAACCACTGTTCAAGGAGTGCTTCCTTCTTGAAGCATAGACAAATATCACCCTTCCTGACCTATGAAAGTTAAATCAAAAATGAGATCACACTGTTCACCCTTTTCTCTGTTGCTTTTTTCTTTATGTCATTATAACTTAGAGATCATTACTAAATCTTGGCACATATAGAGTTAACACATATGTTTTACAACTGAATAGTAAATAATAGATACTGCATTTTTAAAACTGCTCCTTTTGCTTGCAGATAACTTTGTGTTATACATCTTTGTGTGCAGATACTAGTATATTTATAGAATAAATACCTAAAAGTGTTTTTTTCTGGGTGAAATAACATAGAATTTTAAGGTTGGCTGCATGCTAAGTCACTTTCAGTCATGTCCCACCGTGTGAGACCCTTCCAGGCCTCTCTGTCCATGGGATTCTCCAGGGAAGAATACTGGAGTGAGTTATCATGCCCTTATCCAAGGGACCTTCCCAACCCAGTGGTGGAACCTGTGTCTCTTGCATCTCCTGCACTGGCAGGCAGATTCTTTACCACTAGCTCCACCTGGGAAGCTTTGGTAGCCATTGCCAATTTGCCCTTCAAAGGCTGCCAATCTGTAATCTTCCTGACAGTGTTTGAGAGTGCCCGTTTTCTCCATCCCCTCACTAACACTGAGGAACAAGCATCTGTCGAGCACCTACTAGGTATCAAGCACTGTTTGTGATATTGGCAGTAAGCAGTACACAAAATAAAGACCTATAGAGAAAAGCATTAAATAGGAAAAGTAAAATAAATAGTATTTTACAAGGTGATAAGTGCTGTGAAGAAAAACAAGCAGGGGAGGCAGATGTTGTGTTGATACAGTGGCAGGTAGGGTTGCAGTTTTAAAGAGGGCAGTCAGGCAGGCGAAGACTTGAAATGAGGGAGTAAGCTGTGTGGCTGTCTGGAGCAGCGTCCCAGACAGATGGGTGCAGAGGCTGTGCGTGAAAGATCACCTTTCATCTTTAAGGCACAGAAAGGAGGTAGTGTGGCTGGAGAGGAGTGAGGAAAGGGAAAAACAATAAGACCTCAGAGAGGTCACTGGAGGGCCATCATTAGGCTTTGATCTTTGCAAATCTGACAGATGAAAAATGGCCTTTTCTGATGTTTTATCACATCAACTTCTTGGAGCTTCCTAATCATGTCTCTTGCCTTTATTCTATTGAATTGTACATCTTTTTCACATTGCTTTGCAACAGCTCCTTTTCTTCTTCTCTGTATGTATGCATTTATATAATATGTAAAGTATACAGAGAAAATGGGCTTCTCTGGTGGCTCAGCAGTAAAGAATCCACCTGCAGCGCAGGAGACATGGGTTCGATCCCTGGTTTGGGGAGATCCCCTGGAGGAGAGCATGTAACCCACTCCAGTATTCTTGCCTGGAAAGTTCCATGGACAGAAGAGCCTGGTGGGCTATAGTCCCTAGGGTTGCAAAGAGTCAGACACTAGTGAAGCGACTAAGCACACATGCACACACAGAGATACATATATTTATTAAAATATATGTGTTATATGCTACAAAGATTTTATACATACGGATAAATATGTTATAAAAATGTGCATATGTACATATGTATTGGTGGGATTCTCAGGTGACTTAGTGGTAAAGAAGCTGCCTGCCAGTGCAGGAGACACAGGTTCAATCCCTGGGTCGGGAATATCCTCTGGAGAAGGAAATAGAACCCACTCAAGTATTCTTGCCTGGGAAATCCCATGGACAGAGGAGCCTGGTGGGCTACAGTCTGTGAGAGTCACAAAGTGTTAGATGTGACTGAGCACTCTATAGGTACATAGGCACAAGTTTATCTCCCCCCAGAATGTCATTTTATTTGACTTTGGTTAATATTTTGTCCCCAATAGATGTTTTTTTAAAGTCAGATTTATCCTTTCTTTTTCTGTTTTGATTAGAAAGGATTTTTATTAAAAATCTCTTTAGAAGCTTTACAATTCTACTTTTTACATTTTATTTTAATTATAAAATACAATTAGTTTTCCTTGCAATAAAGTAGAAATTAAATGTTCATTTTGGCATATTAGTACAATTAAGTTTTATTATCAGTGACTGGTCTTGCTTAAATTACTTATTGATAGTAAATGCTTGGTAAAGTTAGTTTTGAAGCTCTCTGTTAGTCTAAAGCATTAGGCAATTTCTTTGATACCTGGACTGTAATGCCACCCTTTAACCAAGGAGGCATCAGTAGTGCTTGACATAGCTTAGGTTGATACTTAACAGCATTCTGATCAGTGGTCTTATCTGACTCTCAAGCGAGGAATTGAAAAGAATGGGCATTCTGCCTCCTGAATCCCCACTGCCTTATTTTGTTAATACTATAATATATCCCCAAATCATTTGCATTCAACATTTTACAGAGTATAGAATTACTGAAAGTATTTTTAAATACTGGATTTTGGTGTGTGTTTTAAGGACTCTTGATTACTTTACAAATATTTGTTGAGTCATGTAGTGAACAAAATGAATATTCATTTTATCATTGTTTACAGTACTGAAATACTATAAATAATTTAAATATCTACTTTTAGAAGTCTACGTGAATCAGTAATAACACATCTATATGTTATATTACTGGATAATAACTAGCAAAGAATAAGAATATCAAAGGTATAGTATAGAGTAGTGACATGGAAAGAAATCCAAAATTGTCAAATAAGAACTAGCAAATGCAATTAAAGAAACAGTTCCATTTACCATTGCAGCAAAAAGAATAAAATACCTAGGAATAAACCTGTCTAACCTGACCTGTACTGAGAAAACTATAAGATACTGGTGAAAGAAATCAAATATGATGCAACCAGAGAGATGTGCTATGTTCTTAGACAGGAAGAATCAGTATTGTAAAAATGGCTGTACTACCCAAAGCAATCTACAGATTCAGTGTAATCCCTCTCAGATCACCAGTGGCATTTTTCACAGAAAATTAGAACCAAAAAATTATACATTTTTTATGGAAACACAAAAGACCCCAAATAGCCAAAGCAATCTTGAAAAAGAAAAACTGATCTGGAGGAGTCAGGTTCCCTGTCTTCAGACTATGCTACAAAGCTACATTAATCAAGACAGTATGAAAACATATGGTACTGGCACAGAAACAGAAATATCAGCCAGTGGAATAGGATAGAAAGCCCAGAGATGAACCCATACACTTATAGTCATCTAATCTATGACAAAGAGAAGAGTATACAGTGGAGAAAAGACAACCTTCTTTAATAAGTGGTGCTGGGAAAACTGAACAGCTACATGTAAAAGACTGATATTAGAGTGCTCCCTAACACCATACCTGGAGAAGGAAAGGCAACCTACTCCAATATTCTTGCCTGGGAAATCCCATGAACGGAGGAGCCTGGCTAGCTACAGTCCATGGAGTTGTGAAGAGTTAGACCTGACTGATCGACTAAACAACAACTAACATCATACACAAAAATAAACTCAAAATAAATTAAAGACCTAAATGTAAGGACAGACATTGTAAAACTTAGAAGACATAGGCAGACCACTCACTGACATATATTGTAGCAAGATCTTTTCTGACCCATCTCTTAAGAGTTATGAAAATAAAAACAAAAATAAATAGGTGGGACCAAATTAAACTTAAAAGCTCTTGCACAGCAAAGGAAGCCATAGACCAAACAAAAAGACAACCCCTAGAATGGAAGAAAATATTTGCAAATGAAGTAACTGACAAGGAATTAATCTCCAAAATATATAAACAGCTCATGGAGCTCAATATTGAAACCAAGCAGTCAGTCTGAGTTAGTCGCTAGTTGTGTCTGACTCTTTGCAACCCCATGGACTGCAGCATGCCAGGTTTCCCTGTGCATCACCAGCTCCAGGAGCTTGCCCAAACTCATGTCCATGGAGTCAGTGATGCCATTCAACCATTTCATCCTCTGTCGTCCCCTTCTTCTCCTGCCTTCAGTCTTTCCCGGAATGAGGGCTTTTTTCCAGTGAGTCAGTTCTTCATGTCAGGTGGCCAAAGTATTGGAGCTTCAGTATCAGTCCTTCCAATGAATATTCAGGACTGATTTCCTTTAAGATTGACCAAGTAACCCAGTGAAAAAATCGGCAGAAAACTTATATAGACATCTCTCCAAACAAAACATACAGACCAACAAACACATGAAAAGATGCTCAGCGTCACTTATTAGAGAAATGCAAATCAAAGCTACAATGAGGTATTACCTCACACCGGTCAGAATGGTCATCATCAAAAAATCTACAAACAATAAATGCTGGAGAAGATGTGGAGCAAAGGGAACTCCTCACTGTTCGTGAGGATGTATTATAAATTGGTACAGCCACTGTGGAGAACAGTATGGAGGTTCCTTAAAAAATTAAAATTAGAACTACCATATTATCCAGCAATCCTGTTCCTGGACATATACCTGGAAAATAATTGTAATTCCAAAGGATTATGCACCCTAATGTTCAATGTAGCACTATTTACAATGTAGCCAGGACATGGGAGCAACCTAAATGCCCATCAATAGAGGAATGGATAAAGAAGATATGGTACATATATATAATACAATGGAATATTACTCAGCCATGAAAAGGAACAAAATCGAGCCATTTGCAGAGATGTGGATAGACCTAGAGATTGTCATCCTGAGTGAAGTAAGTCAGAAAGAAAAAAACAGATAATCAAATAATATCACTTATATGTGGAATCGAGGAAAATGATACAGATTAATTTATTTGCAAAGCAGAAGTAGATGTGGATATCAAGGGGGGTGGTGGGTAGGATGGACTGGGAGATTGGGATTGACATATATATACTACTGCGTATAAAATAGGTAACTGATGGGAATCTACTGTGGAGTACATGGAACCCCACTTAATGCTCTGTGACCTAAATGGGAAGGAAATCTGAGAATGAGGGGTTGTATGTGTAACTGATGCAGTTTGCTGTACAGCAGAAACTAACACAACATTGTAAATCAACTCTACTCCAGTAAAAATTAATTTTAGGGTGTGTGGATTCAATACCTGACCAGGGAAAAGTAAGCATAGGTTTGCTTTTCAATTTTCTTCCAAAAATTGGACTGTTTAGTCTGTTAACTAAGTTGAGAGACTCACATAGAATTCTTTGATGTGCTTTTGTTATTTTCAATAAATTTTAAGTAAATGGCATTTTTTTTGTCCAGGGTTTTTTCGGAATCCGGAAATTTCATCATAGTTCTCTATTCTGTGACACATAAGGACCCTGAATTTTATGAATGCCTCCCTTGTGATGGCAGGTTACCTGACCTTCGATTCCAGCTACTAACCAGCAAAGAAACATTACGCCTTTTCAAAGTAAGTGTGATTGGATCACCTAGCACACTGATGACTAGTTATATGTTGTTGTATGTTGCTGCTGCTACTGCTAAGTCGCTTCAGTCGTGTCCCACTCTGTGCAACCCCATAGACAGCAGCCCACCTGGCTCCCCCGTCCCTGGGACTCTCCAGGCAAGAGTACTGGAGTAGGGTGCCATGTATATTGGTCTTTTAAACCCAATGGTCTCTACCCTTTTAAATAGTAACTCAAAGTATTGGGCTTTCTTTATTTTTGATCAGTCTTACTTAATATTAACTTTATTCATTTATGGTTAATTTCGTTTTGTAAATTTTAGGACATAACCTCCAGAACCAAATTTTAATACAGGATCAAATGTTATCCACAGAGTAACTTTTCCATGTTTTTCTAAAACCTTTTAAGCCTATATAAAGAATGTATGGTTTCATTTTATGATGTTGAGAGTTAATTTGTGATCTTAGTGTTTCCTTTGTCCTGAAAGTTAATTTTTTAAATTATGGGTATAAAAAATACTTTCTCATAGTTAAAAATCAGCATCTATAATATGTGATCCTTGGAATCAGAGTGGATTGTTGCTGTATCGAATAACATACATAAAAATACATTTAGGTGACAGTCACAGAAAAAGTAGGTCTTTGAAACCATAAGTGTCATTATGTAAAAGCATTCTAAGGCTGGGAATTGCCTCGTGGTCCATTAGCTAAGACTCTGTGCTCCTTCCTGGTCAGGGAACCAGATCCCACATGCTACAGCTAAGACACAGTATAGCCAAGTAAATAAATAAAAATATAATAAAGTGGTTTTTTTAATTAAATTTATTCTTTTAAGAAAAATATTCTAAGACCAATAATAAAAAATAATTCTAAAAAAAATTATGTATCGTTTTACAAAAATATTGACAATCCCTAAATAACGGTGTGTTTCTACTCAGATCTTATTTTGTGCCTTTAATTTCATTTATAGGTTGTATTGATTCATGAATCAAGTTTTTGTATTTTAATTATAAGCATAATCATCTTTGATGTATAATTACTTAGAGACATATATCATTCACTCATTTATTCTTCAGATTGTATCCTCAGTTTAAAGTTACTATTTAACTGAATCTGGTTATTAAATTGTAAGTTATATAGCAAAGTTAAGTTTTCACTTTCATTTATATAATAAGCAGACAGATAGTTTTTTAAAAGATTGCATAAAAATAGAACTACCATATGATTTAGTAATTCCACTTCTGGGTATTCATCCAAAGGAAGTAAAAACACTAACTCAAAAAGATACCCACACCACCATGTTAATTGCAACAGTACTTACAGTAGCCAAGGCATTCAAATAACCTAAGTGTCCATGGATGGATGGATAAAGAAAATATGATTTATATTATATCACATGTTTATATAATGGAAAACTATTCAACCATAAAAAAGAAAGGAAACCTTGCCATTTGGGACAACATAGATGGACTTTGAGGGCATTATGCTGAGTGAAATTAACAGAACATAGACAAATACCATATATCACTTATATGTGGAATATTTAAAAAAAATTAAAACATTTTGTTGAACTCACAGAGAACAAATCGGTGATTTGCAAGAGAGTGACAAGAGTTAGCAAAGGTTTGAGGGTGGCCAAAATGGCCAAAGGTGGTCCAAAGATACAGACTTGCAGTGTTAAAGTAGGTAAGTCATGGAGATGTAATATATAGCATGGTGAATATAGTTAATAATACTGTACTATGTTTTGAAAATTCTTATCATAAGAAAAAATTTATCATCTGTATGGTGGTGAATGTTAACTAGACTTAATTGTGGTGGGTGTTTCACAATATATTCAAATATTGAATCATGTTGTATACCTGAAAGTATTATAATGTTATGTCAATTATATCTCAATTAAAAAAATATTTTTTTAAAGAAAGATTACAGTTACAGAAATCATAATTCCCCTTCCACCCAGTGTTTCAGAGCTACTTTTCATCTACATAGTATTCTCTGGTGTTTATTTAAGTTACATCTCAAAGTATGACCTACTTTATTTCAGAATGTTGAACCTTCTGACAAAAATCCCGTCTGTTTTGAACTGAGCGCTGAAGACCAGAATGCAGAAAGAGAGTTTTTTAAAAAAGTTTCTAAGAATCTTTCAATTAAGAGGTAAAAGATATTTTTATTTATTTTTATCATACTTTTTTTTTCATTACTTTCATTAGTTTTTAATAATTAAAGTAAGTCCCCAGTTATTTCTGAGGAAACTGTAAATCTTATACCACAGGTGTCCTTACTTTAAATGCATTCCTTCATATTTGTAAGTTGGATGATAACTATAATGAAGTGACAGCTCTAATGTGGTTCTCATTTGACTTGATTTATTACATAGGGGAACAAAAGTATTTGTCAAGAAATTATCTTACTTAAGAAGAAACATCCTGTTTTTGTTTAGTTTGCCTTCTGTCTTCCCTTCCTTGTAGTATTACACCTAGGGCTATCCGATAAACTACTATAAAAATAACTCCTACTATAAAAATAACTCCTCTACCTAAAACAGAAAATTTTTAAAGCAGATGCACTTGGAGAATATTAAATAATCGCTTGTGACTTTTTGGGTCCAATATCTACTTTTGTGGTAAACTAAATATTCCCTTTGTATTAGGGTTCTCCAAAGAAATAGAACCAGCTAGTGCATAGAGAGATTTGTTATTGCTAGTCTATTGCTATTCTAACAAATCACCACACACCTAGTGACGTCAGATAATACAAATTTATTGCCTTCTAGTTCTAGGAGTCAGGAGTCCAAAAAATGGGGCTTTGTGGCTAAAATTAAAGTGATGGTAGGGCTGCATTCTCTTTGGAAGTTTCAGTGGTAAATCCATGTTCCTTTTTCCAGCTTCTAGAGGCCACCTGCATTCCTTGTTGTCTGGTGGTCCCTTACTCCACCTTCAAAGCTAGAAGCATAGCATCTTCAAATCTCTCTCTCTCCGACTTCTGTTTCTGTCCTCACATCTCCTTCCCTGACTTATCTTGACTCCATCTTATAAGGATCATTGGTGTTTACATTGAACTTATCTGATCAGCTAGGATAATCTCCACATCTCAAGATTCTTACCTTAAGGACATCTGGAAACTCCCTTTTTCCTTGTTCACTAACATATTCACAGATTCTGGGGATTAGAAAGATGTCTGAGGTAAACTCTATCTTTGGGCATTTTAAGTTATCCTTGAAACAGGCTAGGTCACCAGAAAACTATATTCTTATAGACTTGCAGGAACACCACCATTTATTGAATGTTTATGGAAGAAAAAGCCAAGTTAAGGGGATGCTTGGTAATTTAACATTGTTGAAAAACAATGTCTGTTTTCAGCTCTGACCAAAGCTTTGATAAGGATCAGTCATTTTTAGATCTAAATTTTAGTAAAATGTTTATCCCTAGATAACTTTTGTTGAAATTATACGTTAAGTTTTCTCTTTTTGTTTGAGTGCTAAAAAAAGCTCACAGTGAATTTTTTTTTATTTTTGGCTATACCACACGGGATATGGGATCTTAGTTCCCCAACTAGGGATTGAAAGTGTGCCCACTTGTTTTCTTTTTAAAAGCAATTGGGGGAATTCCTTGGTATTCCAGTGGTTAGGACTCAGCACTTTCACTGCTGAGGCCTGAGTTCAATCCCTGATCAGGGAACTAATATCCACAAGCCATGTGGCATGGCCAAACTTTAAAAAGTAGTGTACTTAATTTCCATTTTGAGCCCCTCTTCATTATGCACAGTTATGGAAGTCAAATTTCAATCAATTCAAGGTCTGTTTATCCTGTTTCCTCTGAGGTTTCATGTAATTTAGAGGAGACTAATGCTATGCCCTGTGCTTCGCTGTTGACTCACACGGTAAAGAATCCACCTGTCAATGCAGAAGACCTGGGTTCAATCCCTGGGTTGGGAAGATCCCCTGAAGATGGGAACGGCAACCCATTCTAATATTCTTGACTAGAGAATTCCATGGACTGTAGCCCACCAGGCTCCCCCGCAGGCAGACCAGCTTCCATGCAGTCACAAAGAGTCGGACATGAGTGAGTGACTAACACTTTCACTAACACTGTGCCACTACGGCACAGTGGGGTGATGTGATTCTCATCCACCCATACCACTTGGCCATCTGCTGAGATGTTTTCTTTTGCATCTGGTCTTTGACAGTCGGTTTGTGCAGGTTCCTGCTGCAACCTCTTTAACCTGTTCAGGGCACTGGTTCTCTGTGTCTTGTCCCTGCTGCACAGAGGCACATGGAATATCATTCTGTATTCTCCATGTCCTTCTTGGGTATGGCAGGAGAGCTTTGTGGGATTGTTTCATTGCAGCACCTTGGCATAGAAAGAACTCTGTGTTTGCCTCTCCAGACTACCAGGGTTTGGGACAAAGGTCTGTTCTGCTGTCAGATCTTCCACATCTGCCTAAGGGTTTCTGTTGTTCAGCCTACTATGGCGACAGGACCCTTTCTTCAAAATTCCATTAATGTCTAAGCTCTCTTAGCTTCCTTCTGGCTTTTCTATCGTCTTCCCTACCTCATCTTATTGAGATTTCATTTAGTTTCAGTTCAGTTCAGTCGCTCAGTCGTGTCCGACTCTTTGCAACCCCATGAATCGCAGCGCGCCAGGCCTCCCTGTCCATCACCATCTCCCGGAGTCCACCCAAACTCATGTCCATCGAGTCGGTGATGCCATCCAGCCATCTCATCCTCTGTCATCCCCTTCTCCTCCTGCCCCCAATCCCTCCCAGCGTCAGAATCTTTTCCAATGAGTCAACTCTTCGCATGAGGTGGCCAAAGTACTGGAGTTTCAGCTTTAGCATCATTCCTTCCAAAGAACACCCAAGGCTGATCTCCTTCATAATGGACTGGTTGGATCTCCTTGCAGTCCAAGGGACTCTCAAGAGTCTTCTCCAACACCACAGTTCAAAAGCATCAATTCTTCGGCACCTACCTTTCTTCACAGTCCAACTTGCACATTCATACATGACCACTGGAAAAACCATAGCCTTGACTAGACAGACCTTTGTTGGCAAAGTAGTGTCTCTGATGCACAAAAACTTGATGTATATAGTCTTTCAGATCTTAGTCTTAAACTCTAATTTCAGCATTTGAAGTTCAGTACCAACACTCAAAACTTTTTCTATGTTCTGTTGAGGCACGATATTTGTGCCACAATAAATGCAACTGACTAAGTGGAAGGAGGTACTTCAGTTAGTCTCAGAGTAGTTTACAGATATAAGTACATAGGAAAATGCATTTCCTTATTTGATTTTTCTTTCTAACACAGTGAATGTTTAATGTAATATGTTTAATATAGTGAGTATACATCTCTTTCATCAGATGATAGATTTTTTATGGTAAATTTTATATCTTATGTATTTCTATGCTCCTTAAAGTAGTTAATCAGAAAATGCTCAGTAATTTGCTTAATTATGACTTAAGAATAACTGTGTTATGGATGCAGCTAGAGATGATCAGACTAAGTGAAGTAAATCAGAAAGAGAAAGGCACATACGATATGATATATGTGGAATCTAAAATATGAAGTAAATGAATCTGTCTGTGAAACAGAAACAGAATCAGGGACATAGAGAATAGACTGGTGCTTGCCAAGGGGCAAGTGGGTTGGAGAGGGCTGAATTGGGAGTTTGGGATTAGCAGGTGCAAATGGGTATATACAGAATGGGTAAACAACACAGTCCTACTGTATAGCACAGGGAAATATATTCAATATCCTGTGATTAAACTATAGTGGAAAAGAATATGGAAAAGAATGTATATGTATATATGTATGTATGTATGTATGACTGAGTCACTTTGCTGTACAGCAGTGATTAACACAACACTGTAATTCAACTATACTTTAATAAAAAAATAAGCTGAAAAAAAGAATAAGTGGGTTAAACTTGCCATGGTCAGGAGAAGGGGATAAATTATTAAGCGTGAGTCTGACCGTCTCAGCTTTCCTGATCATCTGACCCTGGCTTGAAATACAAAATCACTTGTGGTTGTCAGATCCTAAACGAAGTGATCACGACACTACTGTGTCTAATTAAAGGCCCTTACTCGGCTTCAAAATGAAAGAAGAGTGCTCACTTCAGCACACATATGCTAAAGCTGGAATGATGAGAGATTAGCATGGCCTCTGTGCAGTCGTGACAGGCGAATTCGTGAAGAGTTCCAGATTTTTCTTTAAAAAAAGAAAGAACAAATGAATACTGATTACTGAAGACTTACTTTTTCTCCCCTCTTTTCTTTAGCTCTTCCCAGAAGTTACCTCCAGGGAAAATGCCAACGAATGATCATGACTCTGGTGTTGAAGATGAAGATGTTTCTCCAAGACCAATTCCTAGTCCTCATCCAGTGAGTCAGAAGGTATCACTGGTCTTAGAACTCACCTTTGTAATTAGAAACCTAAAAGTCTCTTCGTGTTAAAGAACTCAATAATATATAAAGATAAATATCATGTATTCCTCACAGGTACATTTAATTATTATATGTAATAATATATATGAATATGTACACATATTGTAATAAGTAAGTATGGTATTTCCAGAGAAAACCAAAGAAAAGAGGTTAAGTTATCTCCCTAGGATTATATAACTAGGAAGTAGTAAAGCTGGAATTCAGGAAGTTTAGGATTTGGTAGTGGAGAAGGCAATGGCAAGCCACTCCAGTACTCTTGCCTAGAAAATCCCCTGGATGGAGGAGCCTGGTAGGCTGCAGTCCTTGGAGTCACTACGAGTCAGACGCGACTGAGCGACTTCACTTTCACTTTTCACTTTCACGCAATGGAGAAGGACATAGCAACCCACTCCAGTGTTCTTGCCTGGAGAATCCCAGGGACGGGGGAGCCTGGTGGGCTGCCATCTATGGGTTCGCACAGAGTCGGACATGACGAAGCAACTTAGTAGCAGCAGCAAGATTTGGTAGACTAGTAGTTTAAGAGGTTTAGTTTCAGAATCTGGTGCTTTTAACCCATGTAGACTCAACATTCTATACTATCACCAGAACTCGACATTGTTTCTTATCACCATATTTTGAGAAAATATTCTGCTTGCTTTTGGAGATTGCTAGCAACCCTACTCCAGTACTCTTGCCTGGAAAATCCCATGAGCAGAGGAGCCTGGTAGGCTGCAGTCCATAGGGTCACGCTTTCACTTTCATGCATTGGAGAAAGAAATGGCAACCCACTCCAGTGTTCTTGCCTGGAGAATCCCAGGGACAGGGGAGCCTGGTGGGCTGCCATTTATGGGGTTGTACAGAGTCGGACACGGCTGAAGTGACTTACTTAGCAGCAGCAGCAACCCATCATAGTTTTTTTTATTGAGGCGAACTCGTGGGTTATTTTAGAATTGTTCTATCTTAATCGGACTAATTACTTATTATAAGAAAAAGGAATGGGAAATATTTCTTAAATTAATATTATAACCAAATTCACCACAGCGAGTACTTTACTTACTCCTTTTGGCTCTCCTCCAGCTCTTTTAGTTGATACCAATAAAAAGAATAGCGGTGAATAATTTCACTGACTATATTTTGAAATACTTACTGGAAGACCCTTTCTTATTAAGATGAAAAAACATGATTCTTTACTAGGTGTGTTGAAGCATCTGGTCTGATAATTTTTTTGTTTTTGCAGAGAGGGTAAAAAAAGTCTGCTTCCCATTTTGAGTTCTGTAATCTAAGCAACGTCAATTGGTGTTCCAGTGAAGAGGTTCATTGTTAAATAAGTTTGTGAGGGCAAGGACCTTATTTATTTTGTTCACAGTTGTGTTCCTGGTACTAGCACATAGAAGATGCCCAGCAAATATTTGTCAACTGTCTAAATAATCGATACTTAATAATAAATAACTGGATACAATTTGGAAAGTACTAGCTTAAGGAAAATGAAGCATTATCATTCTCCTGAAAGGTATTTTTTCTTCTTTCATTTCTTTCCCACTTATAGGTTTCTAAGATCCAGCCATCAGTTCCTGAACTTTCACTTGTGTTGGATGGAAACTCCATAGAACCAACCCCTTTGCCTAACCCTTTGGAAATGATGAATAATGAAAATCCTCCTCTGTTGATTAACCATTCTGAGTACCTTGAGCAGTCACAACCCCAGCTTTGTGATGAGAAGCACAGACCAGAAGCAGAAGCTGGAGAGCCTTCCCTCAGAGGGCTACCAAATCAATTAAACCAAGACACTGCTCCTTTGAGACACTGCAAAGTAAGACCCTTGTCTACCTGCAAGAAAGGGAACTCTCATATCAGGAACAGTAGTAAGCCCTCTTCTAATGGACTATCTTCAGATACATCTGAAAAACTTCAAACAGTTTCTGCTGCAAGTGTACACAAAGAAGAGTATCCTGTACGATCCTCCACGTTTAATCCAAAGCAGTCTTCTCTTGCCCCACAGTCCTACCCACACAATTTTGTTTTTTCACCCCATAATTCAGGAAGACAGATGGAATTTCAAATACCTACTCCCCCACCGCCCTCTTACTATTCCACAAATGTTTGCAGTTGCTGTCAGCATCATGGCCATATTCAGTATAGTCCAATAAATTCTTGGCAAGGAATGATAGGATCTGTTCAAGACCTCAAGTCTGAGGCCCTTCAAAAACATTCATTCTTTGATCCAAATGGATGTCCAGCTCAGTACCATAATGCATTCTTTTCTTCAAGTAGTCCTATAGCCTTGAGACCTCAGGGAAACATGGGGGGTTGTTCTTCCCACAGCAGTGGAGACCCATCACCTGTGGCAAGACTGCCTCCACGCGTGGACTCCTGTAACCCATGGCCTTGTGCAGGGTGCGTGCACACACCCAAAACTGGGTCAGACGGTGGGATGATGGGGCTGTCTCCAGATGCGTATAGGTTCATCACAGAGCAAGACAGACAGCTGCGACTACTTCAAGCACAGGTTTGCTAGCTTTCCTCTCTTAAATTCCTGAATTTTTAAAAAGTAACTGGCAACTCTTCAGTAACTAGAAGAGACCCTGGAAACTGGATTCTAGTCCCTGATGTTTTACACATTAGGAAAATGAGGATTTGAGTAAGGAAATGGCACCCCCACTCCATTATTCTTGCCTGGGAAACCCCATGGATGGAAGGGGCCTGGTAGGCTATAGTCCATGGAGTTGCAAAAGAGTCAGACATGACTTAGCGACTAAACAACAACAATCAGGGTTTTATTTGTTGCTTTATTTTGTTACACTAGATAAATTTTCTTTTCTTTTTATCCTTAGATGACTGACTCCATGTATTTACTGAATAATATATCTTTCTGTTAAGGATTTTAAAATTATTTTTTATTTTATAATGAGAGCATCATGTGTTTGCATCTATTTCTATACTGTTCTCTCCGCTGATCTGCCTGTCTATCCCGGCACTACCACCATTTAGCTTAATCTCTGTAACTTTGTAGTAAATGTCTTATCAAGTATTTCCTATGCAGTTTCTCTAAACCTCACTTTTCTCAGCTGTAAATTGGGAATAATGATTGGTGCTATTAATATATGTAGATCTAATGGTTAAATGAATTTATATGTGTATATGTACACAGACACACATCTGTCTGTCTAAGTGCTTGGTGTAGGATGAAGCTTTAGTAAACAATCAGCAAATTACAATTATCTTATTTGTCTCTTAGTCCTTACAACTACCTTAGTTTTAGGTAATATTTAATCTCACAGTGGCTAAATAGCTTTTCCAAAAGGTAACAGAATAGGAGTTATGTCCTCATGACACTAAAGCCCATGCTCTGAACCACTATAAGTACATATGCCTTTTTGTATTATTAATACAGGTTATATTTCTATTGATGTCAATAATTTATTGATAATACTTATTTTCCTATATTAATAAAGTTAATTTGCTAAAATTAATGAGATGAGTTGAATACAGCAGTGTAACTTATGGGCTTCCCTAGTGGCTCAGATGGTAACGCATCTGCCTGCAATGCAGGAGACCCAGGTTCGATCCCTGGGTTGGGAAGATCCCCTGGAGAAAGAAATGGCAACCTTCTTAACTTAATAAAGTTAATCTGCTAAAATTAAAGAGATGAGTTGAATACAAAGTGTAACTTATAGGGAAACATGATTACAGTGTTTAAAAGAAGAGGCTTTTCCACTCCTAGGTGTATAACCAAGAAAAATGAAAAAAATATGGTCACACAAAAACTTTTACACACATGTTTATAGCAACACTGTTTATAATAGCCAAGGATGAAAACAATCCAAAGTCCATCAGCTGAGGAATAGATGAACACGAATGTGACATTATATATACACAAGGGAATATTTCAATCATCAAAAGGAATGAAGTACTGATAGGTACTACAGCACAGATGAACTTTGAAAATGTTATGAAAATTAAAAAAGCAAGATATAAGGCATGTGTTGTTTGGTTTCATTTCTATCAAATGTCCAGAATAGGCACAACTATAGAGAGAGAGTGGCTCCTCAGGTGGCACTAGTGGTAAAGAACCTGCCTGTCAAAGCAGGAGACATAGAGATGTGAGTTCGATCTCTTGGTTGGGAAGATCCCCTGGAGGAGAGCATGGAAACCCACTCCAGTATTCTCTGGAGAATCCCTTGGGCAGAGGAGGCTGGTAGTCTACAGTCCATAGGGTTGCAAAGAGTCGGACATGACTGAGGTGACTTAGCACACACACAAATAGAGATAGAAAGTAGATTAGTGGTTGCCAGAGGCTAGATTCTGGAGCCATGGAGAGTGACAGCTAGTGGGTACAAAGATTTTGCAAAGGTTAATGAAAATGTTGTAGAGTTAGATGGTGGTGATGGATGCAGACTTTGCTGCTGCTGCTGCTAAGTCGCTTCAGTCGTGTCTGACTCTGTGCGACCCCATAGACGGCAGCCCACCAGGCTCCCCCATCCTTGGGATTCTCCAGGCAAGAACACTGGACTGGGCTGCCATTTCCTTCTCCAACGCATAAAAGTGAAAAGTGAAAGTGAAGTCGCTCAGTCGTGTCTGACTCTTAGCAACCTCATGGACGGCAGCCCACCAGGCTTCTCCGTCCATGGGATTTTCCAGGCAAGAGTACTGGAGTGGGGTGCCATTGCCTTCTCCGAAGACTTTGAGAATATACTAAAAACTATGGAATTGTATACTTTACAGGAGAAAGTTTTTTTTTTCTTTTAAACTGAAGGTTAATTACTTTACAATGTTGTGTTGGTTTCTGCCATACAACATCATGAATCGGTCATAGCTATATATTCCTTTCCTCTTGAGCATCCCTCCCACCCCCTATAAAGGGATAAGTTTTATGGTAGGAGGGGAAGCTTTTGGTGCTTAAACTTCAGCTTTGCTACTTGTTAATTATGTGACCTGGGCAAGTAACTTTATATTGCCTCAGATTTTTTCTCTGTAAACTGTGCTTGCTAGTACATATTCATGGGGTGGTTGTAAAAATCACACATAAAAGCTCTTATTGTGATGTCTTATAAATAGGAAGCACTCACTGTTAGAGATTGTTATTAATATTTCCAGTTTCAGCATGACCAAACATGGACAATTCTGGGTGACCTTTATAAAATGAATCTTGTGTAAAAAAATTGTTCACATTTGGTATGTAGAATTAGAGAATTCCCTCTATCTTACTTTTGATTCATAAGTAAACTAGAAATAAAATGTCAGAGTGTTAACATTAAGGCTTTTCTACATGAGTGTCAATTTATGAATGTTGATCTAAGCACCTATGTTTTTACTTTTAATAGGTAGCCCATTTAAATGCTTCTTAGTGACTAATGACAATGATTTTCAGTGTTGAATAAATTTTATGATATAATCTAGTTGAAATGTGAGAAAATATAGTTAAAAGCCAGTCATTTATAACTGGAGCACTTTGTAATTCATTTTTAAACTCTTCTGTCAGTTTGGTTGATCACTTCACTGTCATAAACATACATAAAAAGTGTTTTTAATTGATACAGATTCAGCGTTTGTTAGAAGCACAGTCTCTGCAGCCCTGTTCCCCTAAGACAACCACTGTTGAAGACACAACGCAAGCTGCAAAACAAATGGAGTTGGTTTCCATGGAAGCACAGTCTCCCCCTGCTTTGCACATGAGAAAAAGTGTAAGCATTGCTGTGAGCACAGGTAATTTCATTTTTCTTAATTTGTACATAGTACACATAGAATTTAANAAGACAACCACTGTTGAAGACACAACGCAAGCTGCAAGACAAATGGAGTTGGTTTCCATGGAAGCGCAGTCTCCCCCTGCTTTGCACATGAGAAAAAGTGTAAGCATTGCTGTGAGCACAGGTAATTTCATTTTTCTTAATTTGTACATAGTACACATAGAATTTAAACCAAGATGATGGGTGTGTAACTTAACTCTTTGTGTGATTTTACTCTTTATGAAACAAAACTCTACCTGAAAACAGATTGGAAACCACATAACGTAATGTGTTATTTGTTTTTGCTGCTTTTCCAAGCTGGACCCAGTTCTAATGAGAGAAGTCACCTGTGGTTTAGGGGATCTGGGAAGATTTCATCCATGCAGTGTTATTGATTCTGGGCCTTGAAGGGAATGTAGGATCTTGGTGGAATTGAGAGATGGCAGAACAGATTGGGTAGAGAAAATATGGGCTCAGAGAAACAACATAGAGTTCTGAGTTGTCTAGTACTCTACCCATTACTGTGTCATGGAGAACCATTACTACATCTTTCACAAAGCTGTGTCTGTTTCATCTTGTAAGCAAAATAGAAGGTGTTTTAAAAAATCAGTAATATAAATGGGATCTATGTGTTTACATATTTCCTCACAATCAGACTATGAGATCTTTAAGAAAATTTTTCTGTGTTCGCTATCCAGCAAGATGCCTAGTATATAGGGTGGTGGTTATAAGACTGAAGAGGAAGAGTCATGTACAGTGTTGATAAGACTGAGATCCAGTTAGTAGATCCAGACTAACTGGATATGGCAGTTGGAAGAGGGAAGACTCAAGTTACTTTAGTTAAATGCCGTGTGATTATCCTGGATTGGATACTGAAACAGAAAGACAACATTAGTGGAAAAAGTGGTGAAATCCAAAGTCTGGAGTTTTAGTTAGTATTAGTGTACCAACACTGTTTTCTTGATTTTGAAAAACGTGCCATGATAATGTAAGATGTTAACAACAAGGAGAACTGGGTGAGGAATACATAGTAACTCTGTTTTATCTTCTCTGTGAATCTAGAATTATTCCAAAATGAAACATTTATTAAAGGTGAAAATAAAAGTTACTTCATGATTTTGAGCTTGGATGACAGAGGGAGGCAAGTTAGAGAAGCAGAGGAGAAGAGCTGAGTTCAGTCTAAATACCTGTTCAGACTGAGCTATTCTGGAAATGTAGCTGCTGCTAAGTTGCTTCAGTCGTGTCCGTTTCTGTGCGACCCCATAGACAGCAGCCCACCAGGCTCCCCCATCCCTGGGATTCTCCAGGCAAGAACACTGGAGTGGGTTGCCATTTCCTTCTCCAACGCATGAAAGTGAAAAGTGAAAGTGAGGTCGCTTAGTCACGTCCGACTCTCCGCGACCCCATGGAGCTAGTAATACTCAAATGTTAGGAGAGTGGAGTGGGTTGATGACGTAAGAGTTGTGAAAGTGACAGACAAAGGCTTGAGCCTGGAGAATGCAAGTTTAAGAGAGAGCATTAACAAGGACAGATTGCTGTATTCTTTATCTGTACCCAGACGTTATCTAAACTTCATGAACAGGGCAGCAGTGAGGGAGGGTGGCGGGAGCCTCATGTACGTTTATAAGTCAGATTCAGGCATTACTCAGCTAAGATTTTTTTAGCAGCAAGTAACATAAGCTACTTTGAACTAAGCAAGGAGGGGGGGAATCTACTGGAAGGATATGGGGATGTTTCATGAAAACCAAGGCCAAGAATTGGGCTGGACTTCAGAGAAAAACTAGACGTAGAAACTAGAAAATCATTGGAGTATCCAGTTATTACACATGGCTGTTTTATCAACTCTATCTGGAGTCTTCACCACTTTACATTTTAAAATACAGCTCACCCAGAGCCCCAGAGTTTCTTTTATACAGTTCTACCCATGTACACAAACCACATTATGACCCTTCATTCTCAACTTCAAAATGCAAAGAACCTGAATGGTCTAGTTTGGATTAGATTTTAATCTCTGGTTCAGGGATAAGGGGATTGAGAAGCATGTAATAGGGACATATCTGCTGGAGTCCCGTCTTTGTTAATTGCAAGGATGACAGTTTCCTGCATATGTGTGTTGTAGAGAGTGGTGGTTAAGGAGTATTATGAGATAAACAAACCAAACAGTGAAGTTTCCTTCTATGTCCTCTTGTGAAGTGCTGTACTTACTATATTCCAGTTTTTCATCATCTGTATCTATCACTAGACTGTAAACTTTTATGGACTTGTATCTTATTACCTAACCTGATGCCTAAATCAAACTGATATCCTGAAATTATTTGAAACAAGTTTTCAAGCATGATGTACATCTCAAGTATTTTGAAACCTCATACAGTCATATTTAGAGCTTTGAGTTATATGCAGAAAAATGAATTATTAGTCATTTGAATTAAATGGCTCTCTACGATAATACTTAATTCCTAAGGGTATACATTGGTGGCGTTCAGGAAGAGTAGCAGCACTTACATAACTTTTCTAACTTGTCCTTTTATTTTTTGGGGGGGCTGTGCTGTGTGGCTTGCAGGATCTTAGATCCCTGACCAGGGATTTTTTTAAATGCTTAGTGAATACAAAAATAAATTATCCTTTTATTAATTTATGTTTATAAAATCATCCAAGCTGATGCTCAAAGTGGAAACAATTTTGACTTGAATTTAGTCTTTGGTTTTAACTTTATTTCTTTAAATCATGTCTGTATCGCAATATTTCTCAAAATGTGGAATGCATATTGCTCAGATTCAAAAGATGATTACTATTTTATACCGTATAGATATATTTATTCCTATAAGTATTAGAAAAAATATAACTAGCCCATAAAATGGAGAAGGCAATGGCACCCCACTCCAGTATTCTTGCCTGGAAAATCCCATGGACAGAGGAGCCTGGAAGGCTGCAGTCCATGGGGTTGTTGAGGGTCAGACACGACTGAGCCACTTCACTTTCACTTTTCACTTTCATGCGTTGGAGAAGGGAATGGCAACCCACTCCAGTGTTCTTGCCGGGAGAATCCCAGGGACGGGGGAGCCTGGTGGGCTGCCATCTATGGGGTCACACAGAGTCGGACACGACTGGAGTGACTTAGCAACAGCAGCAGCACATAAAAATTTATGATTTCACAGAAATGATGTAGCTCGGTAAAACAGTGAGTTGATTTAAAGAAAATCAGTAAGCAAATAATACTACATGCAAATAATTGTGCAAATGATCTATAAAATTTGGGAAATATTTGATTTTTACTTGCCTTATATTGCATATATATGATATAACCCTAATATAGTCTTATAAAGATTGAGTTTAAGAATCAAAATCAAAGAGCCCAGGGATTTGCGTTTTATATATTTTCTCCTGTTTTTCAGAACAGCAGTTTTCAAAACACATATATAGTCCAAATCATATTCAGAACCTTGACAGGTAGAACCCATCATGAGAGCCACACCTCTTGAAGAATCAGGGCCTGAAAGGTCCTCTTTCCCTTTGTACTCGGTTTCCTCTCTTCACCTGTCATTTATTTCTTCATGGCATTTCTGAGAAAATATAGTCTGAAAACAGTTCTAGGTAATTGTGTCAATATATCTAATGTCACTTAACCAAAGTTTGTTAGAGAATTATTTTCTATAATCGAATGTCTGTTTCTGCATCTGTTAAATCATCTATTCTCCAGGTGCCAGCTTGTTTTGGAATGCGGCAGGTGACGATCAAGAGCCTGAATCTCAGCTGAGGCAAGATGATACCAAGATTTCCAGTGAGGACATGAATTTTTCTGTTGATATTAATAATGAAGTCACAAGTACTCCAGGTAGTGCATCTTCGTTAAAAGCTGTTGATATTCCCAGTTTTGAAGAGAGTAACGTTGCTGTGGAAGAAGAATTTAATCAGCAACTTTGTATATCCAAGTAAGATCTCTTCGATTCAGTATTCGTCATCTTTTTTTCTTTTTAAATTCTAATATTCCTCTGGTATTCTAACTCTGGAACAGTTTGTTTTGTAAAAGTATTTTCACGGTGTCTCTCCTAATGTGATTCCTGTGTAACAGACAGTTCTTCGGCTGCACCACTCGTCATACGGGATCTTAGTTCCCCCCCCAGGGATCTAACCTATGCCCCCTGCAGTGGAACCATGGAGTCCTAACCACTAGATGTCTAACCACTGAAATGCCAGGGAATTCCCTGTAAAAGCCTTCTATGCCCATTCCCAGATGTCAGTCATTGGATGTATAAAACAGTCTGACTGAACCAGAACAGCTGCAGATCAGAAATACGTGTGTCAGGCCTCACTGAAAAGTCTGAAACTAGATCCCAGAGGGAGCCAGGGTCCTGAATTTTTTTAATGTTTATAAAGATTTGCATACTCAGTTGTATGTGTATAATAACAGAGTCTTTATTTCTGAGAGATGTAACCTGTTATTCAAGATACACTCAATAAGCTAATGGGGATGAAATGGTCAAGGGTGGAGCTGAAGTAAGATAGACTGACTCTGAGTAGATAGTTTTTAAAACTGATTGTACATAGTGATTTGTTAAACTCTCTTGTGTTTGAAATTTTTCATTGTGAAGTTTTCTATTAAAAAATAAGGATTCTGAAGTAATTCAGATCCTTTGCAAATTTGTAAACAAATTCAGCAAATATTCTTTGAGCTTCTGGTATGTGCTGCCAAAAAACTAAGCCCTAGAAATTGAGCAGTAGGTCAGACAAAGCTCCTGACTTCTTGGGATTTCCATGAGTTCTGGAGACAATAACCGCATCAGCAGGAAACATGTAATTTCATATAAAGACCACTGCCTGAAGAAAATAAACCAGGGTGACCAAGTGGAGTGTAACTGGGATAGCGACATGGGAGTGAAGTGGGTATATTAAGATGGTGAAAGAAGCCTTCAGATTATGTAGGGCTTTGTAGGATGTAGAAGTTCTGAATATATTCTGTGTTCGTTAGCATCAGGGAGGATTTTAAATGGCGTAGTGGTATGATCATTTTTGCTCTTTAAAGGTCGTTCGAGCTGTTTTGTGGCAAGTGAACTGAAAGGGGTTAAGGTTAGAAGTAAGGAGACCGGTTAGTAGACTGAAGACCAAGTGAGATGAAGGTGCCTGGGAATTGGAAGTGATGGCAGGGATCAGGGGTAGGATACATTTTGAATGTAAAGGAATAAGGTGGGTTAAAATACCACAGTGTAATATCTCGTGAAATAGTTTTAAAAGAGGTGAATTCAGTGGTAGGGGTGGCATGGGCAGGCAGTTGATTACTTTTTAAAATTTTAAGCCTTTTGTTAATATTTGATATTTTAAATTATCTGATTACAATAATGATTAGAACAATAAACACACCCTTCCAGAAAACCAGAAATATTTATCTGCTTTGCCCAGTAGAAAGTATGTTTTAACCTTATAATTCAATTAAGTATACATAATATGTACCACAGTATATTAAAAAGATCTGTATTCCTGTCTCAACCCCCACTAGATTGAATTCCTACAGGTTGTGGATCATACTCATTTCTGTACCTTTAGGACTTGAACCAGTGTCTAGTTCTCCACATCAGCTACTTCATAGTTGTTAGGTAATAGGAAGAGCACTTTGGAGCAAGCCCCCAAGATAAGTTCACATTTCACTTGGAATAGTTATAGAAAATGAGAACAAAGAGACATGAACTGTGGTTATCCTTATTTGTTCTCCCTGTGGTTATCCACATTTATTCTATCTGTATTTCCTTTTGTAAATTGTAGACTACTTTCAAGGATTAGTTTTTCCCTCTGAAAGTAGAACTTTAAAAATCTCCAATCCATTGTGGTTTTTAACTTCAGAAACAGATCTGAGTTAACTGATAGAATGCAATTAATTGCTTTTTCAGGGCGATTAACCAACTCTGTGGATTCCAACATTTAACTAGATGTAATTCTGACCGTTGTTCCGCATAGTGTATGATTCGGATTAAATAGCATCTCCAGTGTTGTGAATGGTGGTTTTGGTGCTTTTCTAGGATTCTTCCCAAACATCTGGTCTGATTCATGCTATGGTTCGTGCTGCTGAGTATTCATACATGGCACCTGGCCACCTGAGTCCCCTGTCCCCTTTGGATGTCTTGCTGGATTAGTCTAATGTTAAAGCAGTTTGTGAAAGGTAGATTTGTTGACTTGCAGCATATATGGTAATTGGTTGCTTTTTCCCAGGGAAGAGCCACATGTGATATCCATAGACTTTCTTTTGACACAATACTTTTTCTCTTTTTTTAAGAAGCCAGGCTTTGGACATACCTGCTAATACTTGCCATATTACAATCATCTTTAAACAATTTTTAAAATTTGAAATTGTTAATGTTTTAGTTCTTTTCTTCTAGAATTTTCAGCTTTTATTTTTGTTTGGTAGGTTAGACACCAAAACAGGTATTTTTAAATTCTTGAAAAGGCAATATAGCAGAGTGATTAAGAGCATGGAATCCAAACTGCCTGGATTCCAATCACAACTGTGTGACCATGGGCAGGTCTCATAATTTCTGAATGCTTTTGTTTTCTTTTCTATATATGGAGACAGTGAAAGTACCTATCTCAGGATTGTTGTAAAGATTAGATGAGTTAATATATATAAAACACATAGAATAGTACCAGAATTAGTACCTTAAAAATTGTCATCATTTAGCTAAAGGTAGAATAAGTCTAACTCAGTGACTGACGTGAACTGTCTTTAAAAAATAAAGAGCTTTGCAGATGTTTGCATGATAAAAATCCTGCTCGGTACAAGTACTTTCCCCAGAAGCCATAAAATCTCTGAAGCCTGGCTTTCTGGTTCTTCATTTAAGTTTTGATGTCTTCATTAATGTGAAATCAGTTAAAATGATTGAAGATAAAGGTTCAGTGTGCTATTTAGGAGGTAAGGGGATAGCAGCAGGAGATGAAGAAAACCAGCGATTACAGATCCCCCGCTAGGTTTACCTGGTACTGTGCTAGGCACTTTGTATCTCCTTTAGTCCTGCCTCATGTTTTTCAACCCAGGGAGGTGGATGCTGTCTTTTCCATTTTATGAATGAGGAAGCTGAGGCCAAGAGAGATTAAGATAGTTGCCCAAGATATAATGAACACACATATACCCTTATTATAAACGAGAGTATATCTTCCCTGGTGGCGCAGAGGACAGAGTCTGCCTGCAACACGGGAGACCCATGTTCGATCCCTGGGTTGGGAAGATTCCCTGGGTTGGGAAGATCCCCTGGAGAAGGAAATGGCAACCCACTCCAGTGTTCTTGCCTGGAGGATCCCCATGGACAGAGGAGCCTGGCGGACTACAGTCCATTGGGTCTCGAAGAGTCGGACACGACTGAGTGACTTCACATTTTTATGTGACCTAAGAGATAAAAGAAAGTGCTAATGGAGGTTGAAAGAAGCAAGAGGACATATCCAGTTAACGTTTTAGAACATCATAGAGGAAGTAAATTTTTGAAATGTCCCTTGAACAGTGGATAGGATTTTGATAAGAGTATGCCAATTTAAAAGCATTAGAACAGTAACTCTTGGCTCCAGGGCATTTGAAAATACAGTAAATTGGGGCGCTCCACCAGTTGAGAATCTCTGTGGGGAGAAGTCCAACCAGTTGTGTTTTTAAAAACTTTACAAGTAATATTGATGATGTAGTTAAGATTGAGAACTATTGCATAGTAGACAAAATTTATGGGCAGAAAAATTCAGAATATTGTTCGTAATCCAATTTGTTCAGAAGATAAAATAAAACAGGGAGCATTGATTGAAAGGGACTGGCTGAAAAGCCAGGTTGACTACCAAATTTCAGAGAGCTTTGACTGGTATAATAAGGAATTATTGTCGTTTTAATAAACCGTTTAAGATTTCTGTTTGTTTTGTTGTTGTTGTAAAACAAAATAACAGAATTAACTAACAGTTACTTTATATATGTCCTTTCAAGCAGCTCTTCTCCACTTGAGAGAAAAGAACCTGATGTACCTGTATTCTTTCCGAATCCCCTGCAAGCAGAGTGTGGAAGCATGTGCTTCCAGAGTGGACCAACAGAGGGTGCCACTAATAGCTCTGGAACATCAGGGGAACCCAAAACGGAGCAAGTCATGCAGCCCTTGCCTCATCAACCATCAGATAACCAGCAACTATTCCAGGATGTGCTGGTAAGAAAATGAAAAGCGTTCTGTCTTTTGTGAGATGGTGATTTAGTCCAAGGTACACTGGTTTAGCCTTTCCCATCTTTAAACCGATGGGGACCTTGCTAGGAAAAGATTTTCCTCTAATTCAAATTCAAAGTTAGTACCAGAAAAAATAAGCAAGAGTTTGCAGGAGGTTTGAAAATCGGAAAGTAATAGAATATTTATGATAATATTTGCTGATTTCAGCTCATATAAGCAGATTTTTTATGGAATACTTAGCTTAGTCTAAGAAAATGAACTGAGTAAAAAGTGGGTAATATAAAGATGAACATGACAGTCTCTGCCTTTGAAAACTTAAGGGAGATAACACATGCATACCAGTAACAAACAACTAAAGAATGAGCAGTACTGTAAGCAAAGCAGCATGCAATAAAAAGGAGTGGATGTGTGGCAGAACCAGCACGATATTGTAAACTGTAAACTGGGACTTGGAGGTCAAATGACCGTGGCTGTCACTTACAGTCAAATTGTAGATTTTAGAACACTTGATTTCTCCACTTACAATTGAAGGCTAATTAAACACACTTCATAGGGCCCTAAGTATTCATCAGTTAACACAGATTTGTTATTTGCCTGCTAGGTCCTACACTGGTGCTACCAGCCGTGTGCTCAAGGGCATGAAATATGCTTTAATGTCAGGAAGGCAGAATTACAGGTCATTCTCGTTCAAAGTGAGAAAAGAGGAGTCAAATTCTGAAAATGACATAAAGGTTCACTTATAACTCTAAAACATTATCCTTTTTCAAATGAAAGAATGATTTTAAACTTTTGTTTATAAAGATTGCACAATAAATCCTTGGAAATACTTGAAATATTACTCAGATGATTTTAAATCTGTTGGCTTTGAAATGAACAAGTTCTAAACAAACATTCTGAGTTTTCTCTAGGATCTTCATTCATTAGAATGGACTTCTTTTATAAAAATTCCATAAAACTTGGCAGATGTACTTGATACTTTGTAGAATTTAGCAAGACAATGTTTTACTCTGGCATTACTTAACAGTACTATTTGTATTTTTGTTTCCTAATAATGATTTTCAAATACGTCCTTTTTCTTCTTTCATCAGAGTCAAGGGAACCACCTACTGAATAACTCCCCCAAAGTAACTGAGGAGCCATCTACCAAAGCAGTTATTATCAGTCATGAGTGCACCAAAAACCAGAATGTTTACCATACTAAGAAAAAAATACATGATTCAGGATTGGTGGACAAAGAATATGTTCTTAATGCAACTCTTAAGCAACTTAGAAGCTTTGGAGTAAAAATTGATTCTCCAACTAAAGTGAATAAAAATGCACATAAAGTGGATCATGCCAGGTAAGTTTAAATTTGTTTTAAAAGATGTAAAAAAAATGTAAATGCATTGCAGCTTCCTCCTGAAAAAAGGTATAAGCCTGCCATTCAACTGGCTTATGATTTATTCAGAGTCTATATTAATATGTATGTGGTGAATAAGAAATCATATCTACCCTATAGAGGTTCCATTTTAGTAGAAGAGCAGGTTATATACCTAAGTAATTTGAGAGACAAAGGGATAGCTCCTGAGTAAAGATGCCAACAAAATGCTCTAGGAGTCTTAGAGAAAGAGAAATGAGCTGTTACTTACTTTTGGTGTCTAGAAAAGTTTTCCTGGAGGTGACGAGGTCTGTGTCAACTACTGGATGTACAGTTAACCTAGTTGTCATCTGAAAGACAAAAACCTTCCTTTTTGTAGGACTGCATTTTGAAGACTATAGTTATATGAACTTTACTTATTTCTTACCAGTTCCAGCTGGCCATGTTCTTCTGTTCAGATTTCTCTTCATCAAAGATCAGCTCAACACACACTTACTTTTAAAGAACATAAAATCTGGAAATTCTGTAATTAAGGCTAATGCTGTGCTTAGTCACTCGGTCATGTCCAATTCTTTGCGACCTCATGGACTGTAGCCCACCAGGCTCCTCTGTCCATGGGGATTCTCCAGGCAAGAATACGGGAGTGGGTTGCCATGCCCTCCTCCAGGGCATCTTCCCAACCCAAGGATCGACCCCAGGTCTCCTGGATTGCAGGTGGATTCTTTACCATCTGAGCCACCAGGGAACCCAAACTAAGGCTATTATGTTTTCTATTATTTATTTTTGATGTTTTTAAATACAATCTCATGATTTTTTAAAAATCAAATAAAATGCATGAATATCAAATAAAACACAAAAAAACCCACTTCCCAAACTCCTCAGTCTGACTCCTTCTAAGTTATTTCTCTTAACTATTTCTTTGTTATTCTTCTAGAAATGCTCTATGCGTGTTCAAGTTTGTGTCTGTGTGATATGTTGCAAGTTATGGTTTTTTTTGCATAACATAGATACTTTCTGGGTATATGCAGTTCTTCCTCATGCATTTAAACGACTACAATATTCTGTTGTGCCCATGTACTATGATACAGTGAACCCCAGTTCTCTACCAGTGGATTTTTAGGCCGAATCTCTTGAGCATCATTCTACAGGTACTTGTACAAGTGTTTTTGTAGGGCAAATTCCTATAAGTGATGGGATCAAAGGATGTATGCATCTGAAAGTCTGGCAGATGTTGCCATTGCCCCCCAAAATAGCTGTACTAGTTTATGTTCCTGCCACCAGTGGAGTGAGGCTGGCATTTCTGAAGCTCTTATTTCAAGACTCTTAGGATAGAGGTTCTGTTACATCTGTTAGAATGCTTAAATCAACCTGCTGTCTTTGTGGAACCCTTACATTTGGTATGGCTGCTTGTGGGGAATGATTTTTAAGTAATGTATTTATTTCTTCATAGTGGCCACCTGTTTTAATGTCTTAAGTGTCAAACATTGAAATTAGTAAATTTTCAGTATACAATAAACTTGATACAGTTTTTACATGCCTAGAATGAAATGGAAAGTAAAGCCATTTGCTCTATCAGTATGGGGTGGTCAGATTGTTTTAATCAATTCTTCTGACCTTTACTTAAATGAAAATTTATATTATAAATTTATACTATAAAAATGATTTAAACTCAGGGTTGGAATTTTAGAAAATGAAGAAAATGTCATTTGAACTCATAACACCCAAAGGAAATTAGGAAACATAGTTGAAGTTTTACTGTATATATAATTTTGTTTATTTTTCTTTACTTGCCATTATAAAACAGATATTTTCATTTAGTATTGTGAGCTATTCCCATTTTTGAAATTCATTTATCTATATGATTTGAAAAATCCATATACACCCATAGATAGGATTTTAGTTTCATGTAAGATGATTTTCTCAAGGAAATGAAAGCTGAGGTGAAAAAAAATTGTTTTCAAATGCAATATGTTAAATTAATTATTTCCATAGAGGGGTAAGCTGGCTAAAATGTTAGAATAACGTAGCTATATCTTCACATGAAAACTTTTTTTTTTTTGTCCAAAACTTTGTTTTATTATATAAATTGGGTAAAATATTATAGAGCTTTGGGAATAGAGTTTGATATTTGTTTTGTTTCCATTACCAAAGTAATGTAAGTTTATTTTGGATACCTGAGAAAATGTAGAGAAGTAGACCAAAACAAATAAACAAGCTATATTCAGAGAAATCCCTTGGCAGTCCAGTGGTTAGGGCTCTGTGCTTTCACTACTGAGGGCCTGGGTTCCTTCCCTGATTGCGGAACTAAGATCCCGCAAGCTTCGAAGGATCTTAAAAAAAAAAAAAAACCATATTCATACCAACCAACATAATTTATTATTAAAGAATTTGTTTTTGTATTTCTTTGTATTTTTCTAAAATTACTTTAACATTGGTCATTTATCAAGTGCACATAAAGTGTGAGGAACTATGCTGAAGGTTTATGCAGCATTATTTCAGTTGATCCTTGCAATAATCTATATGATAGATACTCTTATTATATATGTTTTATGAGTGAAGAGGGCCTTCCCTGGTGGCTCAGATGGTAAAGAATCTGCCTGCAGTGTGGGAGACCTGAATTCGATTCCTCGGTCGGGAGAAGGCAATGGCAACCCACTCTAGTATTCTTGCCTGGAGAATTCCACGGACAGAGGAGCCTGGTGGGCTACAGTCCATGGGGTCGCAAAGAATCAGACACGACTGACCAACTAACACACATACACACAGACATCAATGAAAAAATTAAGTACCAATTTATTCAAGGCCCAACACCTAGAATTTTAAACCTCTTCTAACTCCAAACTCCATAGTTTTGTTTTTGTTTTTTACTGTTTTGCTCTATGCTTTCTGCTTGTTTAAGTTTTTGGTAGGATCTTATAGTATATACATTTTGCTGCTTTGTGTTTTGACCATACTGTATATACCCCACCCCCCAAAAAATTGGTCTTATATTGGAAAATAAACATGTTTTCAAAGTTGTTATAATGTTTTCTAGGCATCATCTTTAATGGGGATTTAATAAACCAGTAAGTGGAACATAGTATTTGTTTACTTAACCCTTTCCCTCTTGTCAGAACCGAGTCAAAGTGTTTTCAGTGTCTTACTGTCTTAAATATTGCTGTGATAAACATCTTTGTGCAAACATTGCATTTTTTAGGTTTAGTATTATTTTTTCAGAATAGAATCTCAGAAATGGAAAGATTAAGCCCAATAGTAGGGAAATTTTAGGGCTGTCACTATACTGCTTTCTGAAAGAGTAAGATTTACAGTCCTATCCATTATATATGTATTAGTAGTTCAGCAATACTTTCACTCATTTTACTTCAGTAAATATATTTCATATTTCATTCATTTACTTCAGTAAATATATATATATATTAAAGTTTAGCAGAGAAGACACACAGGTCAGTCACGACAGACTCTGATAGGAGGCGCACCTAGCATATTTTCATACTGTTTTATAATTATCCTGTATTAAAGTTGATGACTTCTAAAGATTTGTGCTAATTTAGACCAATAATTGCTGAATTATCTTTAATTTATATTTTATTGATTATAAGTGGGTTTTATATATTACTGTGATTAAACTGCACGGAAACTGTGTCTCTAACATGTACGTCATATTTTTATTGTCGATAGTCTTGGGCTGAGAGGAGACTCCAGGTATAAGACTGTCTAAAGCCTGCCTAATTAATTCCTGTTTCAAGGTCTGTCTTGAGCTTAGTTTTCTAGTATAATCTTGTACCACATTCTAGTTCACCCACCTTTGGCATCTGCAAAATTCCTTGCTATTACTTTCACCTGGGATGTTCTTTTTCATCTGACTGCTTGCCACAGTCCTCCTTATCCTGTAAAGTGGAACCCAGATGTCACCTTCTTTGTCAGTGTATCCAGGACCTCTCACCAGATTATTGATGGTTTGTTTCTCAGAATACCTAGTTTCTAATGGACTATACAGCCTGTTCTTGTGATGGCCTTTCCAGCAAGATAGTGAGTTTTATCTGTGAATCCTCATTGCCTCTGTCACACTTGGTGGGCCTTCATGGATTGCTAAAGGAATGAAATCCCACCTACTGTGGTCATCACTGAAGTTTACAATGAATGCTTTACTCTTTTAATACCCCTGTAATACTTACTGTCAGTATTTATGGCCTTGTGTTATCTTTTAACACATATTGGTAAATTATAGCTGATGTGCAAAAAGTTCAAAAGGCAGTTGTTTAACAAATTTTTCCTATGAAACAGTGTATAAATTGTAGTTTAGTATTCCAGGAAAGTAATCTTATAATCCTAGTATGCCCATTGTTTTTCTGATTCCGTAAACCAGCTAGCCTTTGTCATTGTACCTGTGTCAAAACTTACTTCACGTTCCAGTTCTGGACTCCAGGAGTGTTATCCTCCAGCCACAAGAGTAGCTGAGACAGGGGAAGCAAGATATCCTTTCAGCTTTCCAGATCCAGAACACTGCAGATTAAGAAGGTCCAAAAGCAGGAAAACAAGAGAGTCCCAGACATACCTAGAAACTGTAGGGAAGATGGAGGACTGGCAGCAGCCTCTGTGGGCATATTCCCAACCAGAGTGACGTTCTGAATTCAAAAGAGACCTTAAGCAGTCTCTGTGGTTACTTCTTTGCTCTCCTCTTGGAAACCATGTGTGTTCTCTAGTTGAAAACCCTGCACAGGGTAAGTGGGAGATAACTAATTGGGATTCAAACAGGACAATAAGTCAGGGTTGATTTTCATCTTTAAGTATGTTGGAATAATTCCCTTAATTGTTGGCATGTGACTCTCATACTCAAACGTAAATGGACTCTCATTATCCTTTTGTAACTGCACATCTAATGAGATTCTAATATAGTATATCTGTGATCAGGGCTTTTAGGATTTGATCAGTGGAGTGTCTTACTTTTGCTTTTCATCTTAATTACTCTAGTGTTTATATCCGTTGGTTCCATGTATTATTGATTTGTTTTCAAAATCAAGGTGTTTCCCCCAGCCCCCAAATTGAAACTAGCTGGCTGTGTTAGTAGAAGCTTGAAGAAACTTGTAAACCGATACCAGTTGTTTTCATGGATTTATATAGATCTTTTAACCATTCTATAAAAGAAGATCTGTTATTACTCAGCCATAAAAAAGCAGTGAAGAAACTTCCCTGGAGGTCCAATGGTTAAGAATCCACCTTGCAATGCAGGGGGTGCAGGTTCGATCCCTGATTGCGAAACTAAGAGCCCACATGCCACATGGGGCACCTAAGCCCTGGTGCCGCAACTCCTGAGCCCTTGTGCTGCAAATAGAGTCTGTGCATCACAGCAAAAGATCCTGCGTGACACAGTGAAGACCCCACAGGCTGAAACCAAGGCCTGACAGCTAAAGAAATGTTTCTTAAAAAAAAAAGAGTGAAATAATGCCGTTTGCAGCAGCATGGATGGACCAAGGGATTGTCATATTAAGGAAGGTCAGACAGAGGAAGACAGGTATCATATGATATCATTTATATGTGGTCTCTAAAAAAAAGAGAAATGAACTTACTTATGTAAGACTCACAGACATAGGAAATAAACTTATGATTACCAAAGGGGATGGGGGAAGGATATTGGAATTTAGGAGGTTGGGGTTCATGTATACACATTACTATATATAAAACAGATAAACAACAAGGATCTATTGTACAGCACAGGGAGCTGTATTCAGTATCTTGTGATAACCTATAATAGAAAAGAGTCTGAAAAAATATAAATATATAAAAACTGAATCACGCTGCTGTACACCTGAAACTAACACAACATTGTAAATTAACTATACTTCAGTTTTTAAAATGATTTTTTTTAAGATTTCATTCAAATTAGATCTACTGTTTCTCAGTATTTAACTTTTTTTTTTCTTTTTTTTTTGGCCATGCCATGCAGCATGCGAGATCCTACTAGTTCCCCAACCACGGATCAAACCCGCGCCCCCAACAGTGAAAGTGTGGAGGCCCAACTACTGGACCACCAGAGAAATCTCTCAATAATTAACATTTTGAATTAGAAATTTGTTTTAAGTTTGATTTATTTATTTTCGGCTGCACTGGGCCTTCATTGCTGCTCGGGATTTTCTTTAGCTGTGTGAGGCGGGGCCTACTCTCTAGCGTGGTGTGTGGGCTTATTGCAGTGGCTTCCTTTGTTGTGGAACACAGACTTTAGATGCACAGGTTTCAGTAGTTGTGGCACATGGGCTTCATACATGGCTCCCAGTCTCTAGAGCACAGGCTCAGTAGTTATGGCACACAGACTGAGTTACTCCACGGCATGTGGGATCTTCCTGGACCAGGGATTGAACCTGTGTCTCCTGCAGACTTGGCAGGCAGGTTCTTTACCACTGAGCCACCAGAGAAGCCTGAATTAGAACTTTTTATTTGCCTTTTCATGTTATTTACATTAATAATATCTATAGATATTATACTTAGATATTTTTAATATGTACAAATCTGATTTAATGTGCAAATAGCTTATAATTTAAAGGAAATGGGCAAATTAGATAAAAGACTTTATATTCAGAAGATACTAATGCTATGAATGTACCATAAAAGAATATATCTAGATAGATTGGTAGTACCTCTTCCATCTTATTAAGACAGTCTCCATATTTCCTTGGCTGTCCAAGTGGTTAAGACTTCATGCTTCCAATGCAGGAAATGCAGGTTCGATCCCTGGATCGGAAAGATTCCCCTGGAGAAGGAAATGGCAATCTGCTCCAATGTGCTTGCCTGGGAAATCCCATGCATGGACAGAGGAGCCTGGTAGGGTACAGTCCTTGGGGTCACAGAGTCAGACATGACAGGAACGAAACAACAACAAAGGGCAGAGATGCAGGCAGTGTCTGACTTGTATAAAACAGCTGAACTGCTTTGTTGGGTGCTATGGAAAGTCATAGCATGTTCACTGACTGGGATATAACAATAATATAATATATTATAACATATAATAGTACACAGAGGACTCAAGGGAATAGAAAAACTCTGATAGCAAAATACAGGTTGCTGAATACAGTATGTGAAACAGTGGTCATAGAGGCCAAGAGAGTCAGGCAGACCCGGCTTCAGCTTGCCAGTTGCTAACTGTTCAACTTAGGGAAATTAGTTAAATTCTCTATTCCTTAGTTTTCTCAACTGTAAAATAAAGATAATAATAGCCTATTTACTCATTCAGTAAATACTTATTCAATGCCTGCCTTGTGCCAGGCACCACAGATGTTGCAATGGCAGGAGAAACAGAAATCCCTTGTCCTCATGGGGTTTCATGAGGGAGCTAGACAATAAATAAAAAATGAGTTAAATATATAGATAGCCATAAGCACCCAGGAGAAAACAAAAGTTGGGGAAGGGAAATGTGAATTGTTGTGATGGTGAATAAGGTTGAAGTACATGATAGGAATAACATCCCAGAGAAAGGTTTTTGTGAGGATTAAATGAGGCGCCAGGATTTCTTTGGAAGGAATGATGCTAAAGCTGAAGCTCCAGTACTTTGGCCACCTCATGCGAAGAGTTGACTCATTGGAAAAGACTGATGCTGGGAGGGATTGGGGGCAGGAGGAGAAGGGGATGACTGAGGATGAGATCGCTGGATGGCATCACTGACTCGATGGACGCGAGTCTGAGTGAACTCCGGGAGTTGGTGATAGACAGGGAGGCCTGGCGTGCTGCGATTCATGGGGTCGCAAAGAGTCGGACACGACTGAGTGACTGAACTGAACTGAACTGAAATGTTTAGCAGAGTGCCCGGCACATAAGGCACCAATAAAAATTAGCACCTATTATAGTATAAATGATATGTAGGAAAAGGCAAGTCAGTTAATTACTGTTAATAATACCAACCGAAGAGAGTGAGGATTATATCTAACGAAAGAAAATTACTGTATACACACATACACACACACATGCACACACCTGTGCATACACCTTCATATCCAGAGACTGGTTAATATTTTCCATTCATTACAAATGGAATCTTTTCTATGAAAATGTAATATTCTGAGCTACATCAAATCTTGTAATGTTACATTGTCAGTTGTGTTTTCTGTTTGATTTTATTTTTGTTTTACTTTACCAATACTAAAAAGCTTTACACTGTAAGGTCTTATATATGGTCTTAAAACCATAACTGATGTTAATTTAGGAAAATTAATTTGTGTTCCACTTTTAGTCTTTGAATCATAGATTACCTTCTAGATTATTGTATTTATCCCTTGAATGTATCTGTACAATCAAGACTTAGATGTCTGAGCACTCAGATAAAAAAGCACCATCCAGCTTAAAGCTGAAGACCTTTTGTTACTTTCATAAAGTGAAACATATTTACAATAATACTGTTTGGTACTCAGAATAAGATAAATGATGGCCTGCCCTGTTCTGTCTTTCAGTGTGTTGGCATGCATCAGCCCTGAAGCAGTAATCTCTGGATTAAACTACATGTCATTTGCTAATGTTGGCATGAGTGGCTTAAGCCCCAATGGTGTGGACTTGAGCATGGAAGCAAATGCTATAGCTCTGAAATATTTAAATGAAAATCAGCTGTCACAACTGTCTCTCACACGATCAAGCCAAAATAATGGTGACTCACCTTTTAGCCTTCTACATATTAATGCAGACAGAAGCACAGTGGGGCTTAGTTTAATTTCGCCAAACAACATGTCATTTGCAACCAAAAAATACATGAAGAGATACGGACTCATACAAAGCAGCGACAACAGTGAAGATGAAGAGGAGCCTCCGAACAATACAGATGGCAAGAGTGAACATTTAGTGACTCAAAACCTTACGTACATAGCGGAACAACTTGATGGCCAGAAAGAGCCTTCCAGGAGTGCTGGTGTAATAAATAATTGTTATAACTGTGACTCCGTGGGTACCCACACAGATGCACCAGTACTGAGAAACATTACAAATGAAGTTGTTCAGCCAAAAGCAACACAGCAGCTGAATGGAAATCCCACTTTCTTGTTAAAAAACCTGAAACCAAGCCCTGCAGTGAATCTCCGAATTGGAAAAGCAGAATTTACCCAGCATCCTGAGAAAGAAAATGTAAGGGACACTCCAGTTTTTCCTGAAAGTTTGAAACCTTCTGAAACCTTAAAGCAAATGAATAGTATGAATTCAGTAGGCACCTTCTTAGATGTAAAGCGTCTTAGGCAGTTGCCAAAATTATTTTAAACTTTTAACACCCCACCCTCCTGATATGAGGATGGGACGTCTCCTGAAGATACTTACAGAAGTCAGAGCCTTTTGACAGTTTTGGAATTCCTAAAAAACAAACAAACAAAAAAAATCCTGAGATCAGTTATTTCAATAAATTTATTTATTTATTTTTTTTTTGGGTGTGTAAAGATTTTTGTTAGTTCTTTTATTGTCTGTTATTGTATCGTCGAGGTTGTGCAGAGATGGCATCGGTGGCACTGGTCTAACGTCATGCTCTTCTCCACGTCCTCCTTCTCGACCACAGCCTACACCAGGCATTTTCGGAGATCATGCTCTAGCTGGATGACCGTTTTTTGGCCGTTAAGAGGTCCTTCCTGGCCGTGTCCAGGTCGTTCTTAACCTCTGCTACATGGACACAACACGGCTTCCAGGCGGTCCTTTATTCCTTTTTCTTCATCTGACATCTGCTTGACGGTTTCCTGGACCTTCTTCTCCAGGGCCTCGTTGTGCTCAAGCATCCATTTCAGAATGCTAATCAACTCTGCCTCGGTAGTCATGCCTGCTAGGGACTGCGCCTGCTGCTTTCCTTCCATCGTCTTGATTGATGGGACGTTCTTGGAAACCAGGAACTCCAGGTACTCCAGGAGCAGCCTGGTAGTTCTTCTCTCCGCTTTCAGCTCAGCAAGTTCTTGTGTTGCTGAAAGCTCCTGTTGGCATCTATTCAGTTTTGCCACAGTTGTGGCCAACTCCCAGACAAAGTTCAAGGGAGGCTGTGATGCTCACTGTCCTTGAAGGAGTCCATGTGGAATGAAGAAGTAACTGTGGNCCTTATTGAATTTAAGGGGGGGGGCGTTTTATTTTTTTTAAATAACTTGCAATCTTTTATACAAGGTGTATATATATATATTCTCTTCAGATGCACATTTGTTAAATACTGTGGAGGTAAACTTGTGCACTCTTGTGGGTTGATGTTAATGTAACATTTCAACATATAGCACTAGCTATCACAGAATAAGAAAATTATGAGTATGAGTGTGTTTTATAAACTTTGTGAGTTTTTCAAATGTTTTACTATTTTTTTAATGGAACTTAATAAAAATGTCTAGATTGACTGCTTTCCTTCGTCTTCCATTATAGCATATCCTTGTCCACTTAAAAAAAAAAAAAACAGTTTTGTAGACTCCCCCAAAATTCCAAAAATGATACAGAGAATTCAGGTGTACCCTGCATCTAGCAACACCCAATAATGCTATCTTACACAACCATAGTAAATGATCAAAACCCAGAAATTGAGATTTGGTGCAATATTAGTAACTAAACCACAGACCTTGCAGGTTTCACAAGCTGTTGCACTCATTTACTTACTTCTTGGTGTATAACTATGAAATTTTATCACTTACAGATTTCCGTAACCACCACCACAGTCAACATATAGAACTGTCCCATCATCACAAAGAAATTCCTTAGTTCTACTCTTAAAATACAGCCTGCCTGCAGCTCTGACTCCTGACAACCAATGATCTGTTCTCCATCACTGGAGTCGTGTCATTTTGAGAATGCTAATAAAAATGGAATCAGAGTATGTAATTTCTCGAAGGTGGTCTTCACTCAGCATAATGTCCTTGAGATCCATCTAACTTTTTGAGTACATCAATAGTTGCTTCCTTCCCCTACCTTCTTACAAAATAACTTTTAAAGTGTTATTTCTGAATATAAATGAAAAATATCCTCATTCACTTGAGGACACTTGAGAAAATTCTGTTAAAGTTAAATTAAGACATCATAGCCTTATATAAAAATTTGAGAGGTTAACTGCAAAGAAACAGACTTTCGGTCTCTATATACCCAGCTTGGGCCCTCTGAGATAATAATCTGATGAACCAGTTTAGCCAGCCAAAGTGTGGTAGCGTGACAGCTCCCTGCTGTTCTCCACAGGAGCCAGGGACCAGTTAGTACACATTTTCCTGTTGCATTGCTCTTTGAGGTTAAAATTCAGATGTAGAAATGTCACTAGTGGTGATTCTCAGTGTTTTGTCCCCATGGTCATCATTTGGGACTTTGGTTATTTTAATAAGTATTTTCAAAATCCACTTATAGGTTTCACTAGAATGAAATTTTAAGTAATGGAATTGTGAACGCCACTTCAAGTGCATTCTGTTTCATTTTAGCCATCAGTGTTTCTCCCAAGAAGTGAGTGTAAGTACAATTTATAGTTATTTTTTAAAATCTGAGAGAATGCTAATTCATTGACAGCCTCAGTAACTCTACCATTATCACTGGGAATCCTGTAAGTGTCACATGAAACAAGAAACTATCCAAACAATGAAAACTGAAGCTGGGAGTTTATTTCAAAAATAACTTATTTTTGGCGGAACTAGGTTTCCTTGCTTTGTGTGGGCTTTCTCTGGTTGCAGTGAGCGGGGTCTGCTCTTCACTGCGGTCCCCGACCTTCTCACTGTGGCGGTGTCTTTTGTTTTGCAATACAGGCTGTTGGCTTACAGGCTTCAGGAGTTGCAGCTCACGGGCTCTAGAGCTCAGGCTCGGGAGTTGTGGCACATGGGTTTAGTTGCTCCACAGCATGTGGAATCTTCTGGACCAGGGATAGCATCTGTCCCTTGCATTGGCAAGTGGGTTCCTAAACCATCACACCACCAGGGAAGTCCTGAAGCTGAGACTTTTTAGGCAAAGTCTAATTGCATCACTTCCGTTACCACATTTAAGATTTCTCATAAGACGCTTTAGCAGTTTTGTAGATTGAATTTAGACTGCAGATTAATTAAAACACACATGTCCCTTACTAAATGGGCTTCCCAGGTGGCTCAGTGGTAAAGAATTTGCTTACCAATGCAGGAGATGTGAGTTCTATCCCTGGGTTGAGAAAATCCCCTGGAGAAGGAAATGGCAACCCACTCCAGTATTCTTGATGGGGAAATCCCATGGATAGAGGAGTCTGGTGGGCTACAGTCCATGGGGCTGCAAAAAGAGTTGGATATGACTTAGCGACTAAACAACAATAAAAACTAAACACATCCAGAGAAGAGGGACCATTACTGAAGCCTCTCTAGAAGTTCTCTAAGAAAATGTTTCACCTCGGAAGTTCTTTGACAAATTAGTATCTATGACAGCTTTTTGGCATCTTTGGAAAAAGTATCAGTACTGGAAAAATTGGATTAAGGACGAGATGATGGCCTCTCAAGTGACGTTTGTCTGAGTTTCTTTGATTCAGTCCCACACAACACTGTGTATAGATATACAGGTGTTATGTCAAACGGAATAAGGAAACAGTGGAGCCTCTATTACCTGGGGAAGGAGCCTGTTAGTCTAGGTCCTAGCTGACTGGCACCGCCACCCCCTTCATCCAATGTCCCTTCACTCAACCTCTGAGCCCCCTCCACACTTTACGCTGTCTTGTCCTCTCCCTTGCCCTGCCTGTGCTGAATAAGCTCCACAGAAGTGGATGTAGACATACGAGACGTAAGCCTTGCCTTTGCCAGCTGTAAAGGCTTCAGCGAAAACAGATATACACTGGAAACAGTGGCACAACAGTATGAGACAGCGTATGCTGAAATGCCATAACCAGTGACCCAGACTGTGTGGAGACACAGCGGGGCGATCGCGAGAGTTTCCGTCTTTTAAGACTTAACCACGGGCTCACAGGGCACTGTGCAGAGCACTTCACACACCTTAGTAAACTAACCCTTCTGGCTGACCCCAGCTGGTAATCCTCATAGTTGAGGGGCTGACCTTAGGGAAGTAACTTACACAAGTAAACTGTAATCAGATTCAAGCTCAAACTCCTATTAAGCCACTGAGAAATGCAACTTATTTGAGGCCTGAGGACTTCAGGAAGAGCTTCCTACAAAACCCAGATCTTGAACTGAATGAATGATTTTGAATACTACAGCCAGTGCTATTTCAGATATGTGCTTGACCTCTAAGCTACTGGCCTTATTTCCACCACCCTCCCCCAAAAGCCCCCCTGCCCTTTAGCCAAGACCAGAAACCATTGCTTTTAGAAACAAGAGTCCTGAAGTAGGCAGCCCCAGCACTGTTAATGTTATAAGGAGTTCGATGATTTTACATCATGGTACTACTATCAGGGCCCCAGGAAGTTAAAGGAGCAAGACTTTTCTGTGCCCTTGTTTTCTAGACATTACTCCTGTGGGCAGAACCTAGTTTAACCAAGAGACCTTTATGCTTGCAAAGTAAATTTAATGGTAATGTCTTAGGTTTGCAGACTGCTTCACACTCTTCAAAGTGCTTTCCTACACATTTCCTCATATAATCCTCACAACCAAAACCCCATGGGAGTATGTGTGGCAAACATCATTTACCTCTTTGTACACATGATGAGACAAAACACAAATGAGGTATAACTGGGCCAAGATCACACCTTGAGAGTTAACCTGGTCCTTGCATAGCATCCAGTCCAGCATCAGCCTTTTTGTCTGTTCTTCCTCTCCCCACCTGCGCCTCATTTACCCCTCATCATTCAGCAGGTGTCTAATGTTGATTCTGCTGGGCTCTGAGCTGGATGCCAGGTCTAACATGATGAACAAGACAGCTTGTCCTGTAGGATCTTGATCTAATGGGGAGACACGCACAACCATTAGCCATACAGAGATGTAGAGTTTATAATAAAACTATATGATGTGTGAGGATATTTTAAGAGAGGCTGGGGGGACGGTTATCTTGAGAACGCTCCAGGTTTTTCCAGAATCTTGCAGGAGCAATATGGAAGAGAAGGGGAAGATGTGCTGTTTCTGAAAGAAGGAGCAGCTTGTTGGGAAGCCGGGAGATCTGAATAGATATGGCACTGGAAGAGGGGGCTGAAGCGGGAAACCAAAGATAGGAAAGGAAAAAAATATACATGTAAAAAGAACACTAAGTTAGAAGTCAGCAACAATTGGGTTCCTCTTGTCCCTCTGCTCCAAATTCCATGACATGGGGCAAGTCACCTCACATCACTAGGCTTTAGTTTCCGAGAATTATTGAGGTGAAGGGGTTAGCTGTATATCTCTAATATGCTGTGATTATAAGAAGCGTTGATGCAGAAAAAGAAACAGAAGTCCAGAGGAGGGAAAGACAGAGTGTTAAACTGGGCCTTGAAGTATTTCGAAGGATTTCTACAATCGTTGATGAGGAAAAGATTTCCTTACTGTTAATAATACCTACTATTTAATTTAAGAAAAAGAATTCTGTTTTCACCAACAAAATGTCGAGTAATAGTATCTGTTTGAAGACGTATCAATGTGTCTTTCTCCAGTTCTGAATTAACACATTCCTTGCCTCTAAAGGAGCTCAAATTCCAGTGTGAAAACATCAAACCCAGGGAAAGGGGTTTAAGGGTTTGGAGGCCTGGGAGATGTTCCCTGTCTCCTCTCTGCTCCCCAAACCGGAACTGTTTGGATCACAGAAAACATCCTCACAGGAAATCCTGCTTTCCCACCTCCTGGTAAGAGGCTGAGCTCCAGGAAAAGGATGGATTTGGGGAAGAGCCCTGTGTCCTGCCTCTTCACGGGAGGTCTGGGACCAGGAGGACAGGAGGAACTAATTAAAAACACAATGGAAACGGCAATGTCAGGTTTTCAGAGCTGTTGGGGCCCTCAGAAATCACTTGGTCCTCACTGTACAAATGAGGACACAGGGGCTCCAAGAAGAGGGACTTGCTCGAGTTCACACAGCTTAGGAAGCACAGCGCTTGGGCTGGAACACGGGACTCCGGCCTGAGTTCACATCATATGCCGAGGTATTTGAGTCAGTAAATCAGGTGCCAAACAATCAAACCTAGCCTCCCCTCCCCCGCCCCATTACCCTTTATACCATAAAGGAAGGAAAAGGCTATGTGTGCACATGGGCACGTGCACAAACACACACTCCAACTGCTCCCTTTGCCGCTACACCCACCGGAGCTTAAAGCCCTGTGAACTCATAAAATGCAGCTTAGAGGCACCCCTGCTCCACAACTCCTCCCCACCCTGCAGGAAAGTGAGTCTTTTCCCCCTTTTGACTTCCCACTCCCCTTTCTCGAGTCTTCCTTTTGTCCTCTTGCAGATGATGACGGCCAGCTTGAATGCTGGTTGTGAGCACCCAGGACTGGGAGGTTCTTAAGGGCAGGGACCACGTAGCTAGTCTTATCCAGAATGTCTGCTGAATGTCCCCGCTCTGTCTGGGGCCTTGTGCTAGACTACTGGAAACAAAAGGAAAAAAAGGGAAAGTTCTGGCAGACCTCGCCATGGTAAACATGCCTCTGCGTGTGCACGGACACGTGCCGAATCACACTCATCAAACATTCATCTTCGTCCTACTTACAGCCTCGTCAGGCCTCACCCAGTCCTGCGAGGTAACAGCAGCCAAGGCTGCAGCTTCACACGCAAACACTCACAGAGGTACTCGGGATCACAGAAAACTGGGACCAAAGCAGAGGAAAAGACTGCCACGAGTGACAAATCCTGCTTCGGGGCTGTGGGAAGGGGGAAAGGATGACAGGATTATCCTTAGAGATCTTTCTGAAAATCAGAAACTGCCTGCTGCAGAGTCAGTACAGTTCGCCTGCTGCCTGGCCGATCCTTCAGGTCACAGACGAAAGCACAATTATATTTGTTTTCTCATCTAATCACCATAATGACTCAGGGACTGACGAGCAATAGTTAACATTTACTGACACCATCTGCTGTGTTCTAAGCCCTTTCACAAGGTTAGCTTACTCCTTCCTCACAACAACAGTGTGAGGTAGATAGTCCTAGTATCTCCTGTTTTAGGGAGTTGGAAATAAGAACAGGGCGGTTAAGTCATTTCCCCCGAGGTCACACGGCCAATGTGAAGAACCAGGATTTGAACCCTGACAATCGCTTTTCACCCAAGCATTATGTGGGACTAGACTCGGTGCTAAAGTGCTAGGGCTGAGGGCACACAGGTGAAGCCAGGGTTTAAACTTGGGCCTGTCTGGCTTCAGAGCACATGTTGTCCTCTCTCCTTTTTCTCCTCCTTCTCCCTAAGAGCAGAGGGTTGATTGAGGGAAGCCTGTGTTTCCTTGCCCTAAAGCTCCAGCTCCTACCTTGATATGGTGGTATAGGTGATGGATGGTGGCTGGGAGGCGGTCAGGTACATGGACCGCAGCTGAGTTACTCCCCATAAGTGACTTGCTCCAAACCCCAGAATCACCCCAGGGGTGGAGTGTGCTGTGACTCTCCCCTCCCCTTCCCCAGCATGGACAGTACTTGGAGCCAGGGAGAGTGCAGCACCCCACCTCCATCAAGGCCAGCGTTCCCTGGGCCACCCAGGAAGGGGCTGCGAGCCACAGCGCGTGTAATCCCAGAACAGTTTCTCTCTCCTACAAGGGCCATGTAGGACTCACTGGCACGCTTTCTGGCGCTGGTTTCTAGAACCAGGAGGGCTGGCCAGTTCTCCCTGCTCTAAGCTCATCAGTTTTTCTCCAGCTCCAGCTCCGTTGCTCTTGTTTCTTCAGCATGCCTTTGTCTGCCTCCTGCCCTGTCTCCATGATAAGCTGGTACGTGGACAAACCAGACACGGTCCCTGTCTTTGGGGGCCTCAGCAGGGAACACAGAAACCCAGACACGTGTGGTTGGAACCACAATGAAGGGGTGTTTAAGGACCATAAGAGAAAGAGCTGAGGTAGGAACCTCTGCTCTGCTGGAAGTCCCAGGCCATCCAGGGTCCTTGGCTCTCCCTGTCTCCCTCAGGGAAATTTACTTGGTGTTTACCTACGTCTCCTCTCCCCCTGCCACTCCGTGCAGTAGGGCCCGAGGGCACAGTCCTGGGCAAAGAAGACGGCAGAGGGATGAATCCAGGAGAAGCAAAGCACCCAGCTGTATGCCGCCAAAGGCCCTTGATCATGGGTGTGATTTCATTTAATGCCTCTCCGTTCTCTGAAGAGTGAGCCTTGGCTCCTTGAGGGCAGCCCAAGTGGGGTATGCCTCCTCTCCCATCCATTGCAGCCAGCACAGGGCCCAGGACTACTGCTCCACAAGTGTTTGCCTAAAATGGACAAATGAGCAGAGGCTGTGCCCACTGTGCAGATGGGAAAACTGAGTTCCAGACAGGGAAGGTACTTGCTCCCCCACCATAGCTTTTAATAATGGAATGAGAAAGAACCCAGGTTTCTTAACCTAGTACAGGGACTTGCTGTCCAAGAAAGGGGAGCGTGTCTTTTTGTCACCCAGACACCGAAGACATTCAGTTCAGTTCAGTCGCTCAGTCGTGTCTGACTCTTTGCCATCCCGTGGACTGTAGCACACCAGGCTTCCCTGTCCATCACCAACTCCTGGAGCTTGCTCAAACTCCTGTCCATCTAATCAATGATGCCATCCAACTATCTCATTGTCTGTCGTCCCCATCTCCTCCTGCCTTCACTCTTTCCCAGCATCAGGGTCTTTTCCAATGAGTCAGTTCTTCACAACAGGTGGCCTAAGTATTAGTATACCTAAGACATTGCTTGGCACAAACCAGACGTACAGCAAATGTGGAATAAAATGAATTAATGGAGCTGGGTGGCATGTGATAGAGCCCTCCATTCTTGCCACATCTACCATAGAGCCACAGTCACACCGAGAGGCTTGCTGTCCCCATCTGTGCCCTTTACTTCCCATACCGGGCCTTTGCACTTGCTGCTTCTCTTCCCTGTCACCTGCCCAGTTCCTCACAGACACCGTCCTCTGAAGTCTAGTCTGATCCTTCCAGGCTGAATAAACACACACAGAGTCTGTTCCCAGCGCACTTTACACACCCCACCTAGTAGTGCGCCGATTAAACTGCACTGTAATTCTTTGCCTCTAACTTAAGATCTCTAGGCACGAATACACAGCTGATGTGGAGTAGAAACTCCTCATAAAAAATAATAGCTTCTATTTATTAAATGGTGGTAAGCTCTTTGCAAAGCTCTTTATATACATCTCATAATCTTTCCAACAATCCTGTGAATCATGGGTTATTTTTGCCTCCACTTTAGAGATGAGAAAACTGAGTCAGAGAAAAGTGATGTAACTTGCGTAGTAACACCTACTGAGGAGCAGNTTTATTAAATGGTGGTAAGCTCTTTGCAAAGCTCTTTATATACATCTCATAATCTTTCCAACAATCCTGTGAATCATGGGTTATTTTTGCCTCCACTTTAGAGATGAGAAAACTGAGTTAGAGAAAAGTGATGTAACTTGCGTAGTAACACCTACTGAGGAGCAGAGGCGTAAATCTAGCCTAGGCTGGTGTAACAATCAGTCACACAATTAACCACACCATCAGGCTCTGTCCTGTGTGTGGGAGGCATTCTGAGCTGACATACAGGATCCAGGCCACGTGGACAGAGGGCTCCTGCCATGGTGTGTCCTGGTGACTCAGGAGCTGGTGACAAAGTCCAGTAGGACCATGTGTGTCTTTAAATGGTGGCTTTACAAACTTNGTGTGGGGGAGGCTTCAAACACCTGCAGGTCGGGGGTGGAAAGCTGCTGGCGATCCCCAGGGTTGGTTGAGGAGGACATGAGGTAATTCCCAGCCACTGACCCCCATTTCTCTCTCTCCCTCCCTCTTGCCCTCCCTTTCTCTCCACCCCCATCTTTCCTGGAAACTCGCTTTGGGCGCGGCAGACCGCCCAGGACCACACCGCGGCCTAACTGGCCTAACTGCCGGGCTCTCGGTGAGAGAGGGGTAGAGCAAAGACCCCCGTCCACAACCTGGACCTCAACTCCCACCTCTCTCTGGCCGGAGGAGTGGAGATCCTATTCAGAGGGGCCCGTCTCTCTAAATATGCCCCAGGTGAGTTTTTGGGGGGATGACAGGGCTGATAGAAACAGTCACCAGGAAGGCCTTGGGATCTGGCCTGAGGTGGGGAAAGCTGAGGACAGAGGACAGTCCAGTTTCAGATTGGGGAAGGGGAGAGGAGGACGAACCCAGAGCTGGGGATCCTGATATCTGACTCTGCCACTGACTGCGGCCTCTGCTACTGTGGCTTCCAGCAGGCCCCTTTCCTGCGTAAGAACAGTTAGTTGGACTGTATTCCTCCTAATGCTCCATGGTTCCGTAGATGTTTCACAAGGCTCATAACTTTGGGACGGCTATATTCGGATAAGTCAGGTTGCGTGCAGTAGGGAGGGAAGGGCTCCAGCAGGAAGAAGGCCGCAGTCATCCTGGCCAACGCAGTCCTAACTTGGGTGGGCCCAGGCGGGGCCTCAGGCCTAGGGTGGGGCTGCGATCGAACACCCCTCCATACCAGTAGCAGCGGGAAAGTGGTTCTTTTCTGGGGTGATTGTGGTTTGTGTGCAGGCTTGGGGCTCCCCCAGGGGGTCACGCCGGGGTGGGGGTGTGTGTGGATGCAGTATGAGGGACCGACTGGAGGCCGAGTCTAAGGCAGTGGCTCTAGCCCAAGGCATGGCGCGGAGGCTGCTTTTACACAAAAAATTTTCCCTGCTGGGGATGGGGAGCTGCCAGAGACCAGGTGTCTGCCCCTAGAGCTCTCAGGTTCCCGATCTCGTTCAGACACATATGGAAATGATCCGGCTGCCTGCCTGGCAACAGGAGATGAGCTGAGGTAGGGGGCTTGGAGCTGGGATTTGGTCGCACAAAGAGGAGTTGTAATGGTCGAATTGTCCAGTGCTGCTCAGTTCAAAATCTGCAGTCTTCTCACTCCCCTTCCTCCTTTTCCCTAATAAAATCCCTAGGCATTCATTTTGATAATCTTAACCGAAGCCAAGTGATCGGGTTTAGTCACCGATCACCGAAAGTGAATTCTCGGGTGGCTTCCTCAAAAGTCGGGATCCCTTGCCTTGGGTGATCCTGGTTGTAGAGAGCAAGCAGGGTTTTCCTGAGGTCCCAGGAGGGGCGGGGAGAGGTTGGCCACAAGCCCAGGGGACCAATTATAGGTTTCTCAGGGGGAGTCTGAGAGATACAGATATTTATAGGCATCTGGAGAAAGCATTCGGTGCCGGAGTCAACTTATCTGAAATACTTGCTCCCCCCACCCCCACCCCCTGAGATCTGATCCTACTCAGAGCCTTAGAATTAATTGGAAGGTATAAATAGGAGAGCTTAGGCTCATTTTGGCGATTGGATAGTGAACCGTTCGTCACTCATTTGGAAGCTGAGACTGAAGCACGTGTCACTGGGTGCACAACGGTGCCTGGGAATAGTAAGGTAGGGAGCCAGCCTCTTGGGGCTTGTATATTTTGCCAGAGGACTGTATATTTCCAATCATTTCACTGTTGAGGGGAGTCAGGAAGTCTCTAGTGGTATACCTCTGGTGCATTTCTAGTGACTGAAATGTCTTGGCAGTCCCATTCTGTGGATATAGACCTATTGTTTCCACCATAATCATAAACTCTAATGAAGTGTTGCGGACCTACTGCCTTTGCAGCCAGGGTATACCAAGTCTAGGGGAATTTTGTCGTTTTGGGGTCCTGCCCATGGGGCTGGCAGACTTAGGGCAGGAACATAATTGGAATGGTGATGCTTCCATCAGCTGTGTCTGGTGGCAACTAAGCTGAGTGAGATCTGGAGGTTTCAGAAGGTCCCTTCTTTCTTCTGGGGTGGGAGGATGGCTCCCAGGCCAATTAGTCCAGAGCGGTGCAGGGGCAGAATGGCTGCCAGGAATGAATTCTCTGCTTGGGGCTGAGTTGGATTTTTGTGTATTTGTTTTCTGTTATAAGATACCCCACTTATATAATTCCGATAGCAGAAACTTTATTTTGAACGTCTTATAAAGCCTGTGGAGTTGATTATGTTTTTGTTGTTTTATTAAAAGTGACAAATATTTTCACACTCTGGACCCAGAGTCTCATAGTTTTTCTGTTTTGGGGTTTTGTGGGGGGGGCGGGGGGGGGTGGTTGTCGCATGTTATAGAAGAACTGGGAGAGAGTGGAAATGGCAATCACCCTGCCTGCAGTCACCCTGGAGTATGGTTGAGGAGGAGAGCAATGTCCTTGGTTGGAGATGGGGGGATATATGGGAGGGATATATATGGGGATATATGGATATATGTGTACTGAGGATAAGGGACTTAGCATGCATGCATGCACTGGAGGATTGCAAAGAGACTGGCATTCTAGTCCCACTCTTTGTGACCTTGGGCAAGGCAGTCCCCTGGCCCAGTCTCTCTGTCTATAATGTTTACTTGACCATTTGCACAGTGCTTTTAAATGCATATATGAGGCATTCCTCTTGCTCCCCAGGAGAGGACACTGAAGTGGGAAAGGGAGATGGGTGAGTGCTGGAGGAGTTCCCCAGCCATCATTACACCCCTTCCTCACATTCGTGGAAGGGAGCCCAGAGCCCAGTGGCCTTAAGAACACTACTCTTCGAATGTCTGGGCTCCACACCGCCTCAGCCAGGCCTCCCTTCTAGACCCCATCTCACTTCTGAGTCCAGCTGAGCAAAAGGAAGTACAGTGTGCAGGGAGGTAGGGCCTGGATCATCTTCTTCCCTCCCCATGACCCATCTCCAGTCCTGGTGGGGGTAAAGGGTCACTGGGTATTCCAGCGGTTCCACAGAACACAGGTGGATTTGCTGGGTGTAGACCGACACCCCGGCGTGGGGGAGGGGCGGTGAATGTGTGTTGAAAGGGAGAGCTGAGTTCCTTTGGATAATTCTCTGCCAGCTCCGATCACTCCCGCACCGCCACCCCCACCAGATTTCCAGGTGTACGTATGTAGCGGCAGGCTGGGGGCACCTATTGTTGAAAGAAGAGGGTGTTTGCAAAAAGCACCCCCCCTCCGCGCGACAGGTTCCCCGCCAAAACCAAAAGGGGGGCGGGAAGAGCACAGTCGGTGGGGATTTGTTCCCTCCTCTTCCCGTGCGGCCGAGAAGGCGCACGGGTGGTATTTCTTTCTCGCCTCTTTCTGCGTTTCCTTCCTCCTCCCCCCACCCCCCACTCTGCTTTTCTTGCGCTGGCTGTATTTGTATTCCTTTTCTTCCAATGTCTCTGTGGTTCTTATCCACCTCTGTCCCTTCGGCCCTCAGTCTCTGTCTCCCAGGCATCCTCTTCTCTTCTCCCAAACCGGAGACCCCCCTTTCTCTCCGGCCCCAGCACCCCGGGCTCGTGTGTGTCCACGTGGCGTTAAGTTGGTTCGCGTCTTCTCACGTCTTCGTGAGTGAGTTTCCCTCCGCTCTTCACCCCCTCCCTCAGCAGCTCCCCCCCCATCCTGCCCCTCAGAGTGGGTGGGCCGGGGGCCGTGGTCTGAGCGGGCGTCCGCTTGTCTGTCTGTCTGTCTACCCGCAGGATGACGGAGCAGCCGCCGAGCGAGGCGGCACACAGTGACCCCCCGCTAGAGGGACGGGACGCGGCCGAGGCCCGCATGGCCCCCCCGCACCTGGTCCTGCTGAACGGCGTCGCCAAGGAGACGAGCCGCGCGGCCCCGGCGGAGCCCCCGGTCATCGAGTTGGGCACGCGCGGCGGCGGCACGGGGGGTGGCCCCGCCGGTGGAGGCGGTGCCGCGCGGGACTTAAAAGGCCGCGAGGCTGCGGCGGCCGAAGCGCGCCATCGGGTGCCCACCACAGAGCTGTGCAGACCACCCGGGCCCGCGCCCGCCTCGGCCCCCGCGGAACTGCCCGGCGACGGCCGCATGGTGCAGCTGAGCCCGCCCGCGCTGGCAGCCCCCGCCGCCCCCGGCCGCGCGCTGCTCTACAGCCTCAGCCAGCCGTTGGCCTCTCTCGGCAGGTCAGGGCTGGCGGGAGGGGCGGGTGGGCAGGCGACGCGGGCCCTGGGACTACCCTTCCGCACGTGGGGAGTCAGCCATCTCCTCCCGGCCAGGCCGAGTGGCTGAGCTTGCGGAGAGAGAGGGAGGGGGGTTTACACCCGGAGATGGAAAAGCCTAGTCTGGAGACCCCGTGCAAGTGAGGAAGGAGCCCTCTGCAAAAGTGTTTGTGTATGCGTGGGTGTGCACGCAGGGGGCAGTGTGCTGATGGCTTGCAGAAGCTGAGGAGGGGGAGTGCAGACATGCGGCTGGGTGTGAGCAGAAGTGCGGGGTGCTGCGTGGTGGTAGTGGTGGTGGTGGCGAGGTGGACTGGAGGAGTCTTGTGAGTGTGAGTACCAGGCGAGAGTGTGTCTCAGTGCGCTCCTGTGTGAAATTCTGGATTCTGCAACCCTCAGTGGACAGGTGAGAGACATACATCTGAGAGTGATTGGAGAGGGCTCCCTCCCGCCAATCTCCCCTCCACCTGGGGAATGGATCCCTCCCTCCTCTCCTGAGCCCCTCCTCTCCTAGCTGTGATCTCTGGCCTGGACCTGTGCTTCCTTTGGTGTGAAGGTGTCCGTTTCCCTAGTGGGACCATTGAGGTGGTGGAGAGGGAGAGGCAGGGTTGGGGTGGAGAGGGGAAGATGAGGCAGGGAGAGACGATGTGGGGGCAGTGGGGAGCCTGCCGGCTGCCGGAGAAAGAAGCTGGGGAGAGTCCAATAGAGTGGGTGATGGGGGAGCTTGTCAGCAGGACTGAGTCAGGCTTTCCTGTCTGTTGTCTCTCCGTGGGCCCCATGGGGCTGGGGTGAAGGTGAGGGGAGGCTGAGGGTAGGGAACAGGGTGCTGTTAGGAGACGCAGGAATTGCACACTCTCAGCTGTGAAGGCTGTCTGTCTGTGTGAGCACCTGTTTGGGAGCAGAGGTGTCTATGGATTGTGCCCTTATATGGGGGAGGGGAGTATGTGTGTACAGGATGTGTGTTCATTTTCGTGTTTGCTCCCTGTGTTCGCCACTGAGTGTGTATGTGTGTTTAGGGTGGGCAGGTATGTGGCCCCCCCTCCCCTTGCTTGTCTAGCCATAGAGAAAGGCTGGGTGAGGGGTGTGTGTGTGTGTTTTATGTTCCTTGTAGCCCCGATTCTGGTGCTAAGGGACTGAGGCTGCCTTTATTTTTCCAGGGATTGGGGGGCTCAAGAACAGGTGGGGAGGGTCTGTGATCTTGTGGTCTGCCTGCTCCCTCTTACAGCGGCTTCTTTGGGGAGCCAGATGCCTTCCCTATGTTCGCCACCAACAACCGAGTGAAGAGGAGACCCTCCCCTTACGAGATGGAGATTACTGACGGTGAGTTTACTCCCGCCCCCAACTTGCGCACTCAGTCCCAGTGCCGAAAGCTGTTAGAGCCCCTGAAGGCGGGACCATCAGGGACAACTCCCTAGGTGTCTCACAGGGATGGGCGAGCTGTCTTGAAGCCCCTAACTGTCAAAGTCCTTGCCCTGTTGGCCTGGGACTAGGGGAGGTCATGGGTGGAGCTGGGGGTTGCCACACAGTCCTGGGAAGAGAGGCCATGGGAGTGAGGGACACACTGTGGTGCTTAGCTCAAACCTCCACGGTTAGCTGTTGTCTCCACTCTAGCTCCATTCCTCTCCTCGGCAAGGACCCCTCAGTTCAGTTCAGTTCAGTCGCTCAGTTGCGTCTGACTCTTTGTGACCCCATGAATTGCAGCACACCAAGCCTCCCTGTCCATCAGCAACTCCCGGAGTTCACTCAGACTCACATCCATCGAGTCGGTGATGCCATCCAGCCATCTCATCCTCGGTCGTCCCCTTCTCCTCCTGCCCCAAATCCGTTCCAGCATCAGAGTCTTTTCCAGTGAGTCAACTCTTCGCATGAGGTGGCCAAAGTACTGGAGTTTCAGCTTTAGCATCATTCCTTCCAAAGAAATCCCAGGGCTGATCTCCTTTAGAATGGACTGGTTGGATCTCCTTGCAGTCCAAGGGACTCTCAAGACTCTTCTCCAACACCAAGGATGCCTGGGGAGGGCAGAAACACACGGTGCCCCTGACTCTAAGCACCGACCTTTGGGGATTATCTGCACCTTCTCCAAAGTCCTCTTGGAAGAAGAGGAGTCTGGAGTCTCCTCCTTGCCTGGAATTGTACCTTTAAAGGTCTTGTCCCAGGTCCATGCAAAGTGGGGCCCTCTTGTCCCTGTTCCCTTCCTGACACTGTAGATTCTACCTTTCCCTTCCCCCATCCCAGGGGCTTCAGCCCTTTTAATGTGAACTATTTGAGTAGTCTTTGGCCCCAAACTTTCAGGAAGCAGCTGGAGGAGGGGAACATTTGAAGGACCCCCCCCTCCCTCTTCCCAGGGTTGATCAGATGTAGTAGAGGGGGCCCAGCACCAGGGGGCAGGAGAGCAGGCTCTTCAAAGCCCAGGGACTTTCTGGAGTTCCCAGTGCACTCTGGATGCCCAGGGTTTACCAAGCACCTACTCTGTGCCCAGAGAGAATGAGACAGAAGACGTGGAGCAAGGGGTAGACTCAGGCAAGAGGAAGCTGTGGAGAGGTTGGTAGTTTTCTGAGAAAGACCTGAGAGGAATAGACAGAGATGGAGGTGAAGGGAAGGATGCGGGTGCAAGATATGTCCGCAGGATTTTGAAATCAGACACTTAACCAAAAGGATTCCATGAAAGTGGAGCTGTTAATGACATAAGGTCTAACGCCAGGACTGGATGTGGATTCCTGTTGCTGAACTTTTCTGGGCCTTGGTTTTCTCATTTGTACACTAGGGAGGATAAGAGCTTCCTCACGGTTGTTGAACCAGTAGGGTAAAGTGCTTTTAGGACCTGGCTTGGGATGGGTGCTGCCTCTGGAGTCTGCGTAGCTCTAGCTGTGACAGCAGCCATAAGGCTCCTCTCCCCACCTCGTCGTCAGCCACGGGGCAGGGACCAATCCTTCTGACGGCGCAGCTGAGGGACTCCCCTCTGTCTGGCCTGGAGGTCAGGGTAGGATTGCCCAGCAGGAGTGTTGTGTTTTTCCCAGCCTGGGTTTGACGTTTGGTGAAGAATCAGCTTCCCAGGTGGTGCTTTTGGTAAAGAACCTGCCTGCCATTGCAGGAGACATAAGAGATGTACATTCGATCCCTGGGTCAGGAAGTTCCCCTGGAGAAGGAAATGGCAACGCACTTCCTGTATTCTTGCCTGGAGAATCCCATGGACAGAGGAACCTGGCAGGCTATAGTCCATGGGGTCACAAAAGAGTGACTAACACTCAGCTGGGTGGGGGCCTGCTGGGGTTTGGAAAGACAGCTTTTAAGACACTGCAGGCAGAGATGAATGATTGGGCACATGGTATATGTGCGTGCGTGTGTGTGTGTGTGTGATTGTAGGAGAGAGATGATCAAGCAGGAAGTGTTGGCACTGATGAGTTTGTTTGCAGGGGCAAGGTCTGCCTCTGTTCTGGCCGCAGTCTCCCTAGCTGTGAAATGAGTAATGGGTCTTAGGTGACCCATTCTCTCTACCTAACTTTCTGTGTTCTGAGGTCTGGTTCCAGGGTCATCAGAGGAAGACAAACAACTATCCTAGGACTGGCATTTCCTTCAGGGCACAAAGCATCCTGAGGACTGCCAGGAGCTAGCTCTGTGCCTCAGTGTTTGGGAGGGAAGTAGCTGCCTCAGCCCCGGGACCTGGGAGCTAGTGGGGCCGTCCTCTGCCATTCTTGGATTTGGGAATCCCCGGTCAGGCTGGGACATTTAGTACAGTACTTTGTATACCATAGGTGCTCAATACATGCACACTGGTGTCTGTACCTGCTCTGCAAGTCTTAGTACATGAGTGCTAGTGAATACTGGTCCGGTGTGTATTAGGTGCACTCTAGACATGGGAGACGGAGGCAGCCCTCAGACACCTGCCCAGAGCCTCAGGCCAAGCCTGGGCATGGCTGTCTCTACATTCCTATCCTGGGGAGGAGAGAGCCCCCAGTGAAGTCATTTTCCCACTGCTCTCTCCTCCATTCCCCCCCTGTCAGCACGATCAGTTAGTCAGCAAATATTTAGTAAGCTCTTATTCTGTGCTTTTCTGCACCCTTAGAATAAAATCCCTGTGTCTTACTGCAGGGCCCTGTGGAATCTGGACCTAGACTACTCTGATCTCACCCACACTAATCTAGCCAGGCTAGCTTCCACTGTTTTTCAACTCAGGGCCTTTGCACATGCCCTTCCAGCTTCCCTTCCTATGTCTGGCTAGCTCTTCTTTAAGTTCTTCCATTATAGGGTGACTGAGATGCTAAAGAATCTGCCTGCAATGCAGGAGACCTGGGTTCCCTCCCTGGGTTGGGAAGATCCCCTGGAGAAGCAAATGACAACCCACTCCAGAATTCTTGCCTGGAGAATTCCTCCTCCATGGACAGAGGAGCCTGGTGGGCTACAGTCCGTGAGACCACAAAGAGTCAGCACGACTGAACAACTTTCACTTGACTTACAGACATCACTTCTTCCGAAAGGCTGTCCCCAACCACCTCAGCTAAAACATGCAACTCCTTTCCATCTTTTCATTTACATTCAGCTTCCTGTCTGTTATTTGTTTGCTGCTTATTATCTGTCATCCTCATTAACATGAGCTCCATGAGGGGAGGGACTCTGTCGTCTTCACCTTTATTTCTTAATGCCTAGCACAGTACCTTGGAGAAGGAAATGGCAACCCACTCCAGTGTTCTTACCTGGAGAATCCCAGGGACGGGGGAGCCTGGTGGGCTGCCGTCTATGGGGTTGCACAGAGTCGGACATGACTGAAGCGACTTAGCAGTAGCAGTAGCAGCACAGTACCTCAGTTCAGTTCAGTCGCTCAGTCATGCCCGACTCTTTGTGACCCCATGGACTGTAGCACGCCAGGCCTCCCTGTCCATCACCAACTCCCAGAGTTCACCCAAACTCATGTCCATTGAGTCGGTGATGCCCTCCAACCATCTCATCTTCTGTCGTCCCCTTCTCCTCCTGCCCTCAGTCTTTCCCAGCATCAAGGTCTTTTCCAATAAGTCAGTTCTTCACATCAGGTGGCCAAAGTATTGGAGCTACAGCATCAGCCCCAGCCCTTCCAATATATTCAGGACCGATTTCCTTTAGGATTGACTGATTGGATCTCCTTGCTGTCCAAGGGACTCTCAAGAGTCTTCTCCAACACCACAGGTCAAAATCATCAATTCTTTGGCACTCAGCTTTCTTTATGGTCCAACTCTCACATCCATACACGACTACTGGAAAAACCATAGCTTTGACTAGATAGACCTTTGTGGGCAAAGTAATGTCTCTGCTTTTTAATTGGTTGTCTAGGTTGGTCATAGCTTTTCTTCCAAGGAGCAAGTGTCTTTTAGTTTCATGGCTGCAGTCACCATCTGCAGTGATTTTGGAGCCCCCTAAAATAAAGTCTGTCACTGTTTCCATTATTTCCCCATGTATTTGCCATGAAGTGATGGGACTAGATGCCATAATCTTAGTTTTCTGAATGTTGAGTTTTGACGCACAGTGCCTGGTTGTCAGTAAAGAAGTGATGAATGGATAAAAGTAACATTTAGTGAAGGTTTAACCGGAGGCAAGTATCGTCTTAAGTACTTTGCCTGTTAGCTGTTAGATACACATGACAGTCTTATAACTTGGTCCTCTGGTACTCTCTCCATTTTGCAGGTGATGAAGTTAAAGCACAGAGAGTTTAGGTAATTTGCCCAGAGTTACGGTCTAGGGAGTAATAGTTAGAAGTTGAACCTAGAAAGTCTGGCTCCAGAGTTTATCTGACTAGTGCTATATGGCCTTTCAGCACAAGTGAATAAATGAATGAGTTATAAAAGGTTCCTGTCCTAAAGTGTCTCACAGCTCACAGAATAAAGAAGTGAAGTGAAGTCACTCAGTCGTATACAACTCTTTGTGATCCAATGGACTGTAGCCTACAGGCTCCCCTGTCCATGGGATTTTCCAGGCAAGAATACTGGACTGGGTTGCCATTTCCTTCTCCAGGAGATCTTCCCAACCCAGGGATTGAACCTGGGTCTCCTGCACTGTAGGCAGACGCTTTACCATCTGAGCCACCAGGGGAGTCAAGCTTGGAAACATACAGTCATGATCAAGGGTGATGGAGATTCGGGATTACAGGGCCATGGTGGTTGGTTGGACTTGTCTGAGGGGTTAGGGAAAATTNTTGAACCTGGGTCTCCTGCACTGTAGGCAGACGCTTTACCATCTGAGCCACCAGGGGAGTCAAGCTTGGAAACATACAGTCATGATCAAGGGTGATGGAGATTCGGGATTACAGGGCCATGGTGGTTGGTTGGACTTGTCTGAGGGGTTAGGGAAAATTCCCAGAGAGGGAGAAGACAGCTGAGGGTTTTGAAGGATGAGTAGGAGTTTTCTGAGCAAAAGGAAAGAAGGCATTCTGGATTTACCAAGCTTTCCAATGGATGGTTTCTCTTCTTCCCCACGGAAGAATATGCCCTGGGGGATCTCCAACCCACTCTTCTAACCTGTCCTCCCGCCCCCAGGTCCCCACACCAAAGTCGTGCGGCGCATCTTCACCAACAGCCGGGAGCGATGGCGGCAGCAGAATGTGAATGGGGCCTTCGCTGAGCTCCGCAAGCTGATACCCACACATCCCCCAGACAAGAAGCTCAGCAAGAATGAGATCCTCCGCCTGGCCATGAAGTACATCAACTTCCTGGCCAAGCTGCTCAATGACCAGGAGGAAGAAGGCACCCAGCGGGCCAAGCCTGGCAAGGACCCTGTAGTGGGGGCTGGCGGAGGGGGTGGGGGAGGAGGGGGCAGCGCGCCTCCCGAGGATCTCCTGCAGGACGTGCTCTCCCCGAACTCCAGCTGTGGCAGCTCCCTGGACGGGGCAGCCAGCCCGGACAGCTACACAGAAGAGCCAGCACCCAAGCACACAGCCCGCAGCCTCCATCCTGCCATGCTGCCCGCCGCGGATGGAGCCGGCCCTCGGTGATGGGTCTGGGGTCACGCGCACCAGCCAGGCGGGTGCCCTCAGGCTTCTGGGACTATGGGCTTTAGGGCAGGTGGGGTGAGTTTTGGGCAGCTCTGAAGTAGGACATGGACTTGATGAGCTTTCCTTGATGTCTGAACTCTGGGGAGTCCCAGCTGCCTCTGGGGCTGGTTTTCCTGTTTCCTGCCTCAGTAGGAGACCAGTAAAATGGAGCAAAGTGGTAGGTACTTTTTATGAAGACGGCACAGTCTTCCCCTTTTTCCAAATCCCTAAAACCTTTTAAGTAAGAGGCTCAAGGGGCATTGCTTTTGGCCTGGAGCACGGGAGCCCTGTCTTCGCTGAGACCTGGGCTTGTCAGCTCTCTCCGAGGCGTCCGGCAACCGCTGCCTTGCCTTTAGCCCCTCCCAAGCTGGCTGGGGTGGCTTTTGTGGCCACACTGTCCGAATATATAGGTACCCAATAGCTCCCCATTTCTTGAGACTCATCTTCACCCAGGCCCATGTTGGTCCATCCAGCTTGCCAGCTGCTGCAGAGTGACAAGCCCTGAGGTGCCTTCTTCAGGGCCTGGCTGAAGAAGATGGCCAGTGGACAGCATGCTTTCACCTAGCTGGGCCAGAGGGTCAGAAAACCCAGCAGCCCTTCTTGCCCTGGGGATCTAAGCTCTGCTTTCTTCCCACTGAGATTTGCCTTCCTCATGCTTGTAGCTGTGGGGACCGAGACGGAGGCTGTGCGTATGCCCCGTAGGTTTCATTTGAAGGCAGACAAAGGAGAAATGATAGTGAAATTGAGCAGAAGCTGTCTGGGCTTCAAATCGTGGTGGTGTTGCAGAGCCACCTGCCTGTATTCCCAGTGACACGTTGCCGTTTGTGGGGGGCATGGATGTCCGTTGCTGATGGGCTCTATGCTGGTCTTGAGAGGAGATGTGCAGCCCCATCTGGTGGTCTGGCTGTGCAGAGGGGCCTCCCTGTGGCAGGATGTCTGTTGGCTGATGGTCTGGGCTGTGTTCTGAAACTGAATCGACGACAAATTCCATCCTATGAATTCCTGGTATTTGAGATTTTGCTTGACTTCAGTTATTTTGGGACCTTAGGGTCTTGATATGACCCAGGACCCAGCCCCACCTCTAGGCCCTGGGGAGCTCAGTGAGAGACCAGTTGAGACCCACGCACATTCACTTTCACTTAGCAGAACCTTCAGCATCCCTGAGTCTGCAAATTTCAGGCATCACAAGTGTGTATGGGAGGCTGGCGTAACGCATGAGGAGTGCTCCCTGCCAAAAGTTGTACATGACGTTTTTGTAAATCAAATCCTTTCATCTTTTAAAGAAATTCTACTGCAAGTCCCTTGGTAATGTGGAGAATCCTTTTGTAGAGTGGACCTCTGCTCCTTCGTTGACTCCTGTGTCAGTCCAGATGGTGGGACGTGATTTTCTTCAGGCGAAGCCTGCCTGTGATCCACATCCCAGGCCCATGGAGCAAGCTGCACACGAGTCCCCCACACCTGTCAATGTGTCCTCAAGTCATCCTGGCCGGCTCTGATGCTCTGGCTTTGCCCTATCCACAGCGATGTGCAAGAACCATCGCTGCAGCTGTCGGGAAGGTCCTCACGCTTTGTGGGCTTCAGCTTGGTGGTTTGCCCTCACTGTGGCAGGGCCTCGGGGACAGTCACATGCACACGGAGATGATCCCTACACTCCCCACTCTTCCTTTTAAGTTTGTGAGGTCCAGTTTGTGGGAATGGAAGCCGCATGGTTAACCCTTGTAGCCCTCTCTCTCTCCCATTTCAGCACCTCCCCACCCATTATCTTTTGACAAACATTTGGATGGATTCTTTTCCAATACTTGAAAGCTCCTGTAGGAATCCCATCTGTCCAAAAACAGAACACCTCTCCTAGGTCTTAAGGCTGTGTCTGCTTCCAGTGGATTAATTTGACCTGAGAGTGAAAAGTGGCCATAGTGAGCATGGTGGATGGGTTTTAGGAGATGGATTATACATTCTAGCAGGAGCTTGAGCTTCTGGTTCCCTCTTCTCTCAGACCTGCAGTGTGACCTGGTAAATGTCTCTCTCTGGATGTCTTTCTCATAAATACCCTGGCTTGGCCTGTCTCCTATCGCTGTGGTATGGACTGAATGGAGTCATGGAAGTAGAAGCGTTCTGAGACCATAAGGAACTCTGTTGCTGACGGTATCATTCCTGCAGTGGGATTTCTCACCCAGAGTCCAGGACCTAGACAGTGGGCCAGACTGCCTCTCTGTGCAGTATTTGGGTAATTCAGCTTCTAAACCACTTTAGCCCACTTAGGATTTTCTAGATTATCCTCATCTTGCCAGATTGACCTCATTTCAGTCTCATCCCAAAGCAAGGCATAGAAGGGAGTCTAGCAGAGAAATACGGGATTGTGGGCAGAATGTGTAAAATGTAGTACAAGACAGGCCTAGGGAGGGGTAGGCAAAGCTTTGTGACTTTGTTAAGAGCCAGAGAAGATCCATTATTTTCACTTTCATTTCCAGCATCTCTCCCCACCATACTCTTCTTCCTCTGCCTCCTCTTCACCCATGAATATTCCCCATCCAAGAATAATATTTGTCAAAGAGGGAAAAATGGTAAAAAAAAAAAAAAAAAAAAACGAGGAGTATAAAGATGTTTTTAAATGACCGGAGGGAATCATGTCTCTTAAGAAACATTCATATTTTATTTGTAGTGGCAAACGACAAGATGGTACAACCTTTATCCTTTTCTGAAAGCAAAACAAAGGGCACAGCAGCTGTAGTCAGCCCACCACTGTCTCGGCCTTTGGGGGTGGTCTCGTCGTACTTGTGATTTCAATGGTACGTGGCCCCCGCCGAAGGCTTGCCCCCGGCCCATGTACATAGCGCATCGTTCCTGTGGGCGGGCCCAGCACTTTCCGTCAATGTTGTACTGTACGAGATGCGTTGCGTTGGTCTCTGCATATTTCTGCAGAAGAGGAGTAACCGCTCCAGGTACCTTGACCTTTGTACAGCCCAGAGGCCAACGCTGTGGGCGTGTGACTCTTAGCGACAAAACCCATGTGGTGGTGATGTGTGTATATATATAAGGATATATTGGGAAGATTTCTAAATAAAAGTTTTACAGAGGGGTCTGGACTCCATGCTTGCGCGTTGCATCCCCAGGATGAGAGTTGGGACGTTAAAGGAAAGCCATGGCACGAACCTATCTCGCTTGAAATGAAGTTTTCCAGGACTCAGCTGTCCTCCCAGGGTGCGATCCCACCGTCTATCCTGGGGCTCCCAATTAGGGTTTCTGATCTTTTCCCTCTGCCCGGCCCCACAGAAGTGGCGGGCTCTTCTCGGCACTGTGTACCTATGCTTTGGGCACCAGGCCTTGGGGTAGAGAGCTCCCTCGGTGTGTTGGGTTCAGCTCCATGGCTGGGGGAGTGGTTTTATCATAGGTTCAGGACAGATGAAGGTCCCACCAGAGAAGGGTCCCAGGTTCCTCAGTGACTCAAAGGAGGCTGTCCTTTGTCGCTTGTATACCTGCTCTTGATTGCCCTCAAGATTGATTGGGAGTGCAAGTCTTATGGGGGGCTCAGGGACAGAGGTTGAGGCCGAGGGAGCAGTGAGTGAAGGCTGAGGATAAGACTGCCATACAGAGGCAAGGACTCTGGGTTCTGGGGAGGCCTCTGCGTGCAGACTGCTGAAGATCTCAGGAACCTCAGCAGTCTGGTGGGTATCTCCAACAAAGTGCTTAACCTTTTTTCCTTTGTTCATTTAACAAATATTTATTGAGACCCTATCATAGGCCAGGTATTGTTCTAGGTGTTGGAGATCTAGCAGTGAAGAAAACGGAGATCCCTGTTGCTTAAATTCCAGCGGGGAGGTGGTAACCCCACGGACACACATAACCATATATGTTACAGGAAGGGGTACCCCTTCCAGGGCAGGAAAGGGGGCACTTGTCTAACACTTGGATTGTTGGAGGAGACACAAAGGCTGACAAAGCAAGAGACGTTACCGTGGTGGGGGGCCCGGGCAGAGAGCAGGAGGATCAGGGGACCCAGAAGGACTGCTCTGCCACATGGCTTGGGTTTTATGGTGATGGGATTGATGTCCAGGTTGTCTCTGGCCAATCAGTCTGACTTAGGGTCCTTCCTGGTAGCACACACATTGTTCGGCCAAGATAAGTGCCAGAGAGAAGGATTCTGGGATGTGGTAGGACCCATGACATCTCCTTTTAACCTCTACCATATTCTGGTTGGTGGTGGCTTGTTAGGTCCAGGTTCCTTACCAGGACTTCCTGTCATAAAACTCACAAGAATGGTTACAATGGTGCTCGACCAGGGTGGATGGTTTCAGTCAATGTTTACCCTAACAACTATGTGGATTGTATAGAAAGTTAGAAGGTGGTTAGTATTAAGGGAAAAAGATATGCCAAGAGGGGAACTCAAAGGACCCATAGTTGGGCTCTTTGGAGGTGAGCATTGCTCATCCCGCCAGGCTCTGATCTTGGTGTCCCCTGTCCTGGGGTGCTTCCAAATGTTGCTAGGAGGGCGAAGGCATGCAGGGTTTGGAGATACTGCTCTGGTCTACAGGGAAGCTCCTTGGCTTTTGAAAGATGCCAGGTGTGCCTCTTTTCAGCCCAGAGCAAGGAGGTCTCTGGGCAGAGAGACGGTGAGACTTTGTCATGGGAAGGGGTGACTGGTGAGGGTAGGTGCGGCCATTCACCACCTGAGCAATAGCATGGTGAAGGGGACATGAGAGGCAGACTGGCAGGGCAGGGTGCTCAGAGTAGGAGGAGAGCCGCCAGGAGAGGGTGAGTACGGTGTTTCAAGAGGCTGAGCCAAAGGGTGTTGGGGGGTGGTGGTTGTAGAGGAAGTGGTTAGCCAAGCCCAAGGCAAACGAGAGGGCAAGCTAGAAAAGGTCTGAGAGTGTTGACTGGACTTGGCAAGTGGACTTGGTGAGAACAACCGCAGGGGAGGGGCGGAGGCCGTAGTCTGACTGTCATGGATACAGAAGCGGAAGGGAGGAGCACCCACTTCCGGACAGACCTTTCCCAGGAGAGGGCAAGGCAGTCCACATCCAGAGAGCTCAGGAAGAGCCCGTCAGCTCTACGGCCACCAGGCAGAGAGGATGCGGCTAGCGACTACCGCGGCTGGCTGGGCCCTTGGGGTTCAGCTGGCCTGGTGCCCCATCTCCAGATGGGGAGACTGAGGCCAGAGACAAAAGGAATCTTCCCAGGGCCACATGTCTCATTGAACAGTGGCAGGCAGGACAGGGCTGAGCCCGTGAAGGGGAAGGACGGTCGCGGAACCTCGCCCGAATGGTCTCTCCAGGCTTGTTTCTCACCACCCCACCCTTCGTTCTCTTTGCCCTTATTGCACTAGCCTTTCTGTTCTGGCTGCAATTTTTTTTAAAAAGTCCAGTTTCTGCACTTTGGGTTTCTATCCATCCTCGGTTCCCACCCTCCTTTCATCTGGTTAATTTGTTCCCAGCATCAGGAGATGGTCCCAACTCTCTGGGGTCAGCTGCCTCCTTTGTGATCCCACAGGCCTTCCTCCACTCTGCTGTCCACTTTCCCACTAAAACACGAGCTCCTTGAGATTGAGGTCATGTCTGATTTGTCTGTTCACCTGACATGGGGCCCTTTCAATATTTATTGAATGAAGAAGTTCTCTTGCATGGAATCTCCCAGCTCGGTGTTGAGGCCAGTGTGGAATAAAAGGGTAGAGGGGTGGATGAGTGGAGGCCAAGTCATTCCTGCAAAAAAAAAAAAAGAAAGAAAATGCCCTCTGCCTAAAACCACAGTCCTGGGCTAGTCAGAGGTAGACAGATGACTCTGCCCCTTGGGCTGGCAGAGGGCCTTGGGCTGCTTTGGTTGGTGAATAGCGAGGTGGGGTATGAGCTTTCTCAGGCTGGGACCCCAGAGCTGGACCTGGGTTGGGGTATGGTTGGGATAGTGAAGATGAGGAAGCTGATAATCTGGTTCACTCAGAGCAGCCTTACCCACCCTCCATCCTGCTGCCCATTCCCCTCTTCCAAGCTTGTGAAACAACTGGTTGCCCCCCAGGAGTCAGCTCTCCACCTCTGGTTTTATGGCCCATGTGACCAGCCCGCTGAGGACAGGCCGTGGTGCTGGGTACAGTGTCCAGCAGTAGAGGCTCAGCTGTCCTGACTCAGAGTAAGGAGAGGAGTCAGTCAAGACCACCAGGCTCCCTCTCTGTCGTCCAGAGGAGGGAATGAGGCCTAGAAAGGACATGGACTTCACCAAGGTCCCACGGGATTTGAATTCAAGTCTGACCTGGATCCAGTGCTCACGGCCCCTCAGGAGAGGAAGACGAAACAGCCACTAGGTAGTTGCTGCTCTTAGAGCAGATGGGCTTGTGCTATGCTGGGAGCAGTTAGCAGCTTGGCTTGTCCAGTAATCCACCCAGGACCGTGAGCAATCATGCAGGTGCTGGAGAGCGTGCCCATAGCAACAGGCTTGGCTCGTGGGCAGTAAGGACCGTTGATGTGATAGCCGCTCAGGGAGGGAGAGGCCAGGACATGGGTGGGGTTGAGCAGGAAAGGCAGCTGGGCCACAGACAGAACCTTGCCTTTGGGGTCAGACTTATCTGGGTTAAGGTCCACGACTGCCACTTTTTGCACCTGCTCTGTGACTTTGGGTAAATCACTTAACCTCTCTGAGGCTCAGTTTTCTCATCTGTTCAATGAAGATATTCATACCTATCTTACAGGGCTGTCATGGGATTTCAAAGCAATATATGTAAAGTGCTTATGCTTTGTAGAAAGAACCATTGCTATTGCTGAAAATGGGGTTGGGGCAGGGCTGTACTTGGAATGACAGGACAGGGGGAGAAGGCAGAGGGGAAGTGGCGACCTTCATCATCCACAGTAGCAGGAATTCTTCTGGACCTGCTCCATGCTGGTCAATGCTGGGGAGCTAGCCAGGGATCTTCGGCTGGGTAGAAGTGGGATGGAGGGGAATGGATCCAGAATATGATAACCCTGGAGACAAGTGCTGTGTGAGAGAGGCCCAGTAGGTGTGGGAGACATGGTTTTGGCAGAGGAGGCCCATTTGGCAAATGTCTGCTGAATTGAAGGAGCCGGAGGAGGAGGCTGGGGAAGGCTTCCTGGAGGAGGTGTCATTTCTATTCTTCCAGGTACCTTTGCAGGTTGGCACAGCCTGTCTGGAACCCCAGCATCTTCTCTCGGTGGCAGATGCTCCTTCATCCAGGCGCGGGGAGGAGGGAGGGCCTACTCCCTGTCCAGGCTCCCTGGGGCAGGGCTGGGCAGCTGAGCTACCCATGGCCACCAGGACATTTCCTCTGGCTCCTCCTTTCTCTCCCCACTGGTTGGTCCAAGCCCTGCCTCCCTCCCCAGCTCCTGGCCTTCGCTGTCCACACAATAACAGGATGTGATCCGTTCGAAGAGAGGAAGTGGGGAGGACGGGCAGTGCTGATAGCGGGGCTCTGACTCTCCACTCTCTGCGCCTCCCCTCCCCTCTCCTTTGGACCAGCCTCTGCGCTGCCTCCTGGCCAGGGCCCTGGCTGCCTGGGTCTCTCTCTGAGTTTTGGAGGGGTGAGTGATGGGGGCCTTCAGGCCTGTGGGAACCCATGGAGAGAGAAACCCAGGCCCTCTGCATGGCCTACCTCCTGGCTCTAGCTTTGCTGGCCTGGAGACAACCATCTGAGACCCTGAGACTCAGAGAGGCTGGCCCAACCAGCTCGTGGCTCCAGGGTGTTTTCTGCCAGAGCATGGGAAGGGCAGGTGGGTCCCTCTGCCTCCATGTGGGCAGGGCTCCACCCACGGCCTGTTTCCACGTGGTCCTAATCCAAGGCAGTGGGCCACAGAGTCAACCAAGAGGTCCTCGTCAAGCACTGACTCTGCTCCGCCTTGCACAGAGGGTGGTGTAGGTTGCCAGACAGGGAAACTGAGGCTTCGAGAGGCAAAGGGGTTGTCTAAGCTCAGCATCACCTAGGAGCTAAGCTGGACTAGAACCCAGCTGTCCTGACCCCCGTCCTGGAGCTCTCTCACCCTTTCAGACCAGGGCTGTCCAACAGAACCTGTGTGATGGGCATGTTCAATCTGCCCTGTCCAGTATGGAAGTTCCTCCATCAGCTATGGAGCACTTGAACCGTGGCTCCTGCAACTGCGTAACTGAGTTTTTAATTTTGTTTAATTGAATGAACTTTAAGTAGACCTGTTAAAATGCCATCCCCTCAGAGAAGAGCTGGTTTTGGTAGAGCGGGGCCAAGGGTCCCCGGCTCCAGACCTGGGAAGCTTGGGAAGAAGATGTTGGTTGCTAAGGTTCACCTCCCCTGGGCACAGTGTCTGCAGTTTATACTGAAGGGCTGTGCTTTCAGTTCTCACTGACTCCTCTCAAGAACCCAGTGTGAGGGGACAGGCACTCCTGTTTCCCAGATGAGGGAACTCTGAGGTCAGAGAGGCTAAGCAGTTTGGCCAAGGTCAACTGGCTGAGAGAGAAGCCCAACTGGGATTCTGACTTGGGTTGTTTGGGGAGCCAATTTCCTCACCTCAGTGCAGGTGAGACTCCGAATACTGCAGGGATCACTGAAAGGCACCCGGGAGAGTCCCCAGCTCTTAGTAAAGATTACTCGAGGGGCTGTCAGAGGAGGGGTCACCCTCAGCCCCTGCCCTGCATACATCGTGGGAGGAAGGTTTGGTTATATGTTATTTTGTGAGCCCCTGTGATGAGGGAGACACAGTCTCTCTTGACTCAATCTCAGTTCTGCAGATGGTGATCTGAAGATAACATCCTTCCCCTTACCCCATAACTGCCCCCC
>SJYA01000396.1:121659-185351 GCA_006410615.1 Neotragus moschatus | reverse complement strand
AAACAGTGTCAGACTTTATTTTTCTGGTCTCCAAAATCACTGCAGATGGTGACTGCAGCTGTGAAATTAAAAGATGCTTACTCCTTGGAAGAAAAGTTATGACCAACCTAGATAGCATATTCAAAAGCAGAGACATTACTTTGCTGACTAAGGTCCGTTTAGTCAAGGCTATGGTTTTTCCAGTGGTCATGTATGGATGTGAGAGTTGGAATGTGAAGAAGGCTGAGTGCCGAATAATTGATGCATTTGAACTGTGGTGTTGGAGAAGACTCTTGAGAGTCCCTTGGACTGCAAGGAGATCCAACCAGTCCATTCTGAAGATCAGCCCTGGGATTTCTTTGGAAGGACTGATGCTAAAGCTGAAACTCCAGTGTTTTGGCCACCTGATGCAAAGAGTTGACTCACTGGAAAAGACTCTGATGCTGGGAGGGATTGGGGGCAGGAGGAGAAGGGGACAACTGAGGATGAGATGGCTGGATGGCATCAGTGACTCGATGGCCGCGAGTCTGAGTGAACTCCGGGAGTTGGTGATGGACAGGGAGGCCTGGTGTGCTGTGATTCGTGGGGTCACAAAGAGTTGGACACGACTGAGCGACTGAACTGAACTGAACTGATAGAAAGGATCATATAGTAAATGGCACCAACTTCAACAATTGTCCACACGGTTGATCTTGTCTTATTTATACCTTCACCCCTCCCTACTCTCCTTGTCCTTAAAATGGATTAATACAAAGCAAATCCCAAACATCATGTTATTTCATCTGTAAATTCAGTTAAAATCTTTATTAGTTGATTAAAATATCTGCATTCACTCTGTCTGGTTGTATGCTACATTCTGGTAAATTCCTATTCATCTTTCAAAGCCCAACCTAAATGTCACCTCTTCTTGGAAGTCTTCCCTGATCTTTACTTTCTCCAGGGGAGTTTAATGATTCCTTCTTTGGGGTTCTAATTGTGTACCTCCCTCACAGAAGTCATTGCTTTTTAATATTGTTCTGTTTCACTTTGTTTTGTTCGTGTGAGGAGGAATTGTATACTTAAGAGCTTTAAGATCAAGCAGACATGGACCCACTTACTTTCTGAGTTTCGCTGCTCTGACCCTCAGTGTTCTTGTTAGTACAGTGGGGATATAGCACTCACCTCATATTGTTGTGAGGATTACAAGAGAGATGGCGGTGAGGCTCCTGGTACAGTGCCTGGCCCACAGTAGCATTCCTCCCAGAAGTGGTAACATCACTGAAGTGACGAGCCTCACTGTCACCTGGACTGAGCTGGAGGGCAGGACCAGCTGCTTCCTATGTGTGTCCTGGCAACTGGGAGTCTTCTCTAGAAGAGTATGGTGGGGAAAAGCCTCCAATTAGCTGGAAAATAGACAGACTAGGCTCTCCTCCAGAGCCCCAGTGACCCTGCCTGGCCAGGGATGGACTCTTTGGCAAAGAGAGACTCTGGATTAACTTTTGGGCTATCTAAGCGCATCAATAAAAATTGGAAAAAGTAATTTGATTTTGCCTTTTTAATGCATATTTATTTTTAAACAACAAGTTCTCTCCCCACTGCTGGCTCCCCCACCCCCCAGTCCTCAAATAAACATACATTCTTTGTTATAGAAAATCTGGAAAGAACAGAAAGAGAAAAAGAAGAAGAAGAAAAAAAAAATACAGCCCAGGCCACCAATGAAGGTTTTGATGTATTTCCTTCCTTAAAAAAAAAAAACGACTACCACCTCCAAAAAAAAAAAATGCCCATGTTTTTCTTTCCTCAACCGTGAAATTGCAATTGCATTTTGTTTAACTTTTGCACGCAGCTCCTGCCTTTGGAAGTCATTTTCATTTTGAAGGTCAAAGTCTGACCTTTCAGATAGAAGTTTCAAGTGTGAACAGGCCCAATGATTTGNCAAAAAAAAAAATGCCCATGTTTTTCTTTCCTCAACCGTGAAATTGCAATTGCATTTTGTTTAACTTTTGCACGCAGCTCCTGCCTTTGGAAGTCATTTTCATTTTGAAGGTCAAAGTCTGACCTTTCAGATAGAAGTTTCAAGTGTGAACAGGCCCAATGATTTGGGTGTGGTTCCTTCTAGTCCGAGTTAGAAGTGGTGAACAAGTGGCCAACAGAACAGTACCCCTCTCCACCCTGCCGGAGCTTCTGTTCTAAAAAAGAACTGGTTTGGGACAGGGCAGGACAGCTCAGACACTTCACACCCTGTTCATATCTGGGTACTTGCTCCTGACATTTATCAAGAATGTAAAGCTAGACAGCATTCAAACACATTATCCTCCAAACAACCCAGTGCAGCATTACTGGGAAGCAGAGGCTCAGAGAAATGAAGAGACTTGTTCAGATCACAAAGCTGCTAGTGGGTGATAATCGTGACTGTCAGTTCACACTTCCTGGTCCTCGGGGACCAGCATTGAGACTAATCATCCCTCCTCTGCCCCTTGCTGTGTTCTACCTCCCCGCTCTGCAAGCTCACAGCTGCTGCTTGCTTACCTCTAGGGGTGTGGAGCTTACCACCTTTCAGAGTCATCTCTGCTCTCACCAAACTGCTCTTTAAGACAAGCCTCTCCCTGAACCACATCCAGCTTCTGGATGACTCCTCATCAGGCCCAGCTCTGCAGCTGGAGGGCACACAGCACAATTTCACTCTCTGATCTGGAGACAGAGCCCTCCGAGGCTGCTCCTTTTCAGGCGTAAAGCTCAGCTTTTGCAAATATTTAATAGACTAATGGCAAAACTTGTAACAAGGGAAGAAAAGAGTTTTAGTTAGGATGAAATAAAATCAGCAATGTGACTTCAAAAGCCCTGAAATGTGAGCCTGCCTGATGCATGTAGTTTGATCATAAGGGTATAAAGGTTATGTGTGCAGCTTCTTTATCTTCCCTTCAGTTCCAGTGGGGATGGATACACTCCCCATCCATTCAACTAGGGCATTTCCTAGGGCTGGGTCCCAGTCTGCCCTCTCATCCTTCCCTGTCTCGGCCATGTTGACCCTGCCTAAGGTCTCAGTCGCCATCCATGAGTGTTAAATTCTAAGCCTCTATTTCCAGCTTGGAACTCTCTCAGGAATGCCAGATCGACACCCCTAGCTGCACCCTGAGATGTCCCGCAAGCCCCGTGAATGCAGCCTGTCTGCTCTAGAAACCGGGATATGTTTCACTGCTCACTGCTCGTCTCATCCCTAACGTGTGAGTCCCCCCAGGCAGAGCTGTGTAGCTATAGTGTCTAGAACAGTGCTTCGCACAGATCCGACCCTTTGAAAGTTCTGTTAAATGAATGAATACACGCTCTCTCCTAACCTTCTGCTCTTCTAATATTCTCTGGTTAAAAAAACAGCACCAACATCCAAGCATTGTCCAAAATGGGGAACCAGGCGCCACCTTGCCTCTCTTCTGAGGCCCTTCCGCCCTATATGCATGTGGTCACTGCAGCCTGCCAGTGTGCTCCTTAAACTGCTCTTCGATCCTCCCACTTCTCCCCAGGCGCTGTTTTGCCACACTCTCTCTCTCTTGGATTCCCCCCACTCCAACCACCATCACCACCAACCCCACACCCAGCCTACTCACAGCTTCCTGCCTTATCTAACCCATTCTTCAAGCTGTGGTTGGAGAGATCTTGCTAAAATGCAAAGACTGCCTATGTCACTTCCTTGCCTAAAACCCCATAATGGCTCAGTATTCTCTGTAAGGTAAAGACCAAACCTCTTAATAGGTCCTGCAAGGACCTCAAGACCCCTTTCCCAACCACCCTCTGCTCTCTGGCCAGGCCCATCTCCCATCAGCTCCTCCTGCCTGGGCTGATTCCCACCAGCTCTTGCCCAGCCTGAACCGGCTTCTTCCTACCACTGCCCAAGCCCAGGACTTTGGATCTTCTGAAGACACGAAGGAGCGCTGCATTGCTGCCCGCATCTCCCAAATGTACTTCTCCAGCCTGGACCTCGCCTTTTAATTCCAGACTCACATGCATGTACGCATGTGTGTGTGCTAAGTCTCTTCAGTTGTTTCCATCTCTGTGCGACCCTATGGATTGTAGCCCACCAGGCGCCTCTGTCCATGGGGTTCTGGAGTGGGTTGCCATGCCCTCCTCCAGGGCATCTTCACAACCCAAGGAGCGACCCTGCGTCTCTTGCATCTCCTGCACTGCGGGTGGATTCTGTACCACTGAGCCGCTGGGGAAGCCCCCAGACTCACACACCCAGCTCCAAACCAGACTTGCAAACCTTGCCCCTCTGAGCAAGGATAGCATAGCACTCCTGAGCCTTCCCCATTTCAGCCCCGTGCGCACCGAGTGGACTCAAAATCTTGACACCATTTCCGCTTCTTTCCCTTGCATTTCAAGTCATGTCACTTTACCCCTGAAAGACAACTAGATTCAGATCATGTACCCCCAGTTCCACAGCTGCTTCCTTGACCCAAGCCGCTGTCATCTCTTGCCTGGAGTGTTCAGGACCCCCTGCTCCTGTTCCTCTTGCTCCAGGTGGCCTCTTCTCAACAGACCACATCTCCTGTGCTCGGAGTCCTCGAAGAGCTTCTTGGGTCAGTCTGGCCAAAAGCCCAAGCCCTTATGTGGCTCACAAGCCCCAGAAGAGTGGCCTTAAGTAGCTCTTCAACCTCCTCTCCTGCCCTCTCCCAGCACTCACGTCCCTCAGCCACATGGCACCTCCCTCCATGTTCCTTTCCCAGGGCCTCTGCAAGTGCTCTTTGCTCTCCTTGTCTGCAATCCTCACTCCTCTGAAAACTGAGCACCTTATTTCCTCACTTTCAGCTTTCCACAACCGTCACTTCTTAGAGGAGCCTTCCTTGATGAGTCTGTATAAAACAGCACACCCCTCCCTGCCAGGACTCCATCCTTCTGATCCTGTCTTAACTTTCCCCTACGCCATGTGACCTATTTTATCTGTTTATTTGTTTGCTTCCTGGCTAACTTCCCTAAGATATAAGCTCTGTGAGGGCAGGGACTTTGTTTTGTTCCCTGCTGTATCCCAGGCATCTGTAAGAGTGCCCGGGCTATAGGAAGCTTTCAGTAAACATTCGTAAAATGAGTGAAGACGTGAATTTTAGACTTAATACGATTGTACCTTTTCTTGATTTCGTAATCTAGAGGGCATCCCCATTTATATACTCTTCTACCTCCTTTAAAACATCTGGTGCGACAGTAATTAGGTGGTAGTATAATGTAAGCTCTGTCTTGTTCACTACTGTGTCTCCAGTCCCATGGGAGACACTCAGTTGAGCGCTGAGTGAATGAATGAAAGCAAATCAGACTGCTCTTTGGGAAACTGACCAACAAGCAGGTGCTTCACAGAGGGACTGAGCTCTGGGGTTTAGTCCCATCTCACCTACTAACTTACAGTGTGACCTCCTGTTAGTGACTGTCTCTTTCTGGGTCACAGTTTCCCCCGCTGAAAAATGAGAAGCAAGGTCACACTACTCAGAATGAGTCTTTAGGCCAGAAGAGACTCTGATTCCAGAAGCCAGCCCTGACCCTGTGATTCCACTGCCGAGCCAGGGCAGGGGAGCAGGGCTGTGTGGGAGCCACTGGGAAAAGATTGGGCCTTGGGACTGTGCTGGGCAAGATGGGCTCTTGTCACAGGGCCAGCCCTTTATTTTCTTGGCAGAGTGAGTGGGCAGCAGAAGGTGATTGATCTCCCCCCACTGGGGGGTCCTGGCCATAAATCTTACCAGCCCAGTGGGGTCGCCTAGGACCCAGAAGTCACAGCCAGTACATCCCTTGGCTTGGCTGGCTCCCAGGGGTGCCTTCTGCTCTTTCCAGCTCCCAGGAACTGGGGCTCTCTATGGGCAATCTGAACACAGCTCCCAGCTTTGAGCCTCAGAAAGCCTCTGTCCAGATAGCGCTGATCTTTCTCCAGGTCTGACCTTGAGATCATGTGGCTTTGCTTTGAGCAGACCTGCCCTAGGCTCCCTGTAATTTAGGACTTCTTAATTCTTTGCACTGTGGAAACCTCGGGCAGTCTATGGACCCCTTCTCAGAATAATGTTTTTAAACGCATAAAATAAAATGTGTGGCATTGCAAAGGAAACCTATTACATTGAAATGCAGTTATTAAAATATTTAAAATACAGGTAATCAACCGTGAATATTCTTTGGAAAGACTGATGCTGAAGCTGAAGCTCTAATACTTCGGCCACCTGATGCGAAGAGCTGGCTTATTGGAAAAGACCCTGATGCTGGGAAAGATTGAAGGCAGGAGGAGACGGGGCAACAGAGGGTGAGAAGGTTGGACGGCATCACTGACTCAATGGACGAGAGTTTGAGTAAACTCAGGGAGATAGTGTTCTTGCCTGGAGAATCCCAGGGACGGGGGAGCCTGGTGGGCTGCCATCTATGGGGNGCTGGGAAAGATTGAAGGCAGGAGGAGACGGGGCAACAGAGGGTGAGAAGGTTGGACGGCATCACTGACTCAATGGACGAGAGTTTGAGTAAACTCAGGGAGATAGTGTTCTTGCCTGGAGAATCCCAGGGACGGGGGAGCCTGGTGGGCTGCCATCTATGGGGTCGCATAGAGTCGAGCACGACTGGAGCGACTTAGCAGCAGCAGCAGTAGCAGCAGGGAGATAGTGAAGGACAGGGAAGCCTGGCATGCTGCAGTTCATGGGGTTGCAAAGAGTTGGACATGACTTAGTGATTGCACAACAACAACTATTGTGTGTATTTTATGACAAGATCTAGTGGAAGTCTAGTTCCAATAACTATTATGTGTTTCCATAGTGATGAGCAGAAACAATACATCCAGATATCTAAACATCACAGGGGGACTGTGGTTTGATGCATTCATTCCTGATGGAAGAAAATGATGCATTTCAGTTAGAGGTTTGTGAAAATAGAGATACAATGCTTTCCCCATGAACCCTTGCTGAGGGAGTGCTTAGTGAAGGGAGCCTGGTGAACCAGATGCAGAGTCTGAGAGAAGAGAGACTCACCACAGTCCTAACCAGCCCACTTCCTCAGAACCTGATTAAAATACAAAAATCTATCATCATCTGTTAACAGAGTCACAGAATCACAGGTTTCCCGAGTGGGCAGGGTCAGAACCCCTTTCTGCAACTGCCCCTACTGGGTGACCTGGTTCCTGGCCTTGCTTTGTACACCTCTAAGGATGGGAACTTACGCTCATCCCAGGCTAGCCAGCTCCAGCTTCTCCAAACAGCCAGAACCCTGTCTCCTCTCACCCAGAAATAAAGTAGTTCCATGCTCTGCGGCTGCAGCTAACAGACAGAGGAACACAAGGCCCCAACTATAGCTGATGCTGAAGCTCCAATACTTTGGCCACCTGATGCAAAGAACTGACTCATTAAAAAAGCCCCTGATGCTTGGGAAGACAGAAGGCAGGAGGAGAAAAGGANACCCAGAAATAAAGTAGTTCCATGCTCTGCGGCTGCAGCTAACAGACAGAGGAACACAAGGCCCCAACTATAGCTGATGCTGAAGCTCCAATACTTTGGCCACCTGATGCAAAGAACTGACTCATTAAAAAAGCCCCTGATGCTTGGGAAGACAGAAGGCAGGAGGAGAAAAGGATGACAGAGGATGAGATGGTTGGATGGCACCACCAACTCAATGGACATGAGTCTGAGTAAGCTCTGGGAGTTGGTGATGGACTGGGAGACCTGGTGTGCTGCAGTCCATGGGGTCTCAAAGAGTCAGACACGACTGAGTGACTGAACTGAACTGAGAGCGAAAATGCCTTATTCATTCAACAGTCATTCTCTGATTTGCTCTCTGCCAGGCCAGAGGGAGGACCTGGATTTGCTGAGACTCAACATTTGTTGGGTGTGTGCTCAGTAATAGTGTGCTGGGGTGCCTTCTGTCCAGGGAGACAGACATTAAGTGAGTAAACACACATATCAACGTGTCATTGCAATCTGTGATAGTGGCTGTGAAGAGACAAGTAGGGGATTCACAGAAGGACTGACTTCAGATGGGGGAGAAGTGAGATCAAAGAAAGCCCTTTGGAGAAAGTGACACCTAGAGCAGGGCTTGGAGGACTGGTTAGAGTCTGCCAGGCAAACAGAGTGAAGAGCGAGTGTGGAGGAGGCCCTGATGTGGGAGAGAGCTCGGTTGGTGTTTAGGAAGAGACAAAGGCCCTGGGGCCAGATGAAGCTGGCGAGAAGNGCCCTTTGGAGAAAGTGACACCTAGAGCAGGGCTTGGAGGACTGGTTAGAGTCTGCCAGGCAAACAGAGTGAAGAGCGAGTGTGGAGGAGGCCCTGATGTGGGAGAGAGCTCGGTTGGTGTTTAGGAAGAGACAAAGGCCCTGGGGCCAGATGAAGCTGGCGAGAAGGATAAGGGCCGTGGTGGGGTCTTTAAGCCCAGCTAAGAAGTTTGGATATTATCTGAGGAGTCACTGAAAGCCCTGAAGGGGGTTAAGCAGGATCTGTTTGAATGAATAAAATCAGGTCCCCAGGAGCTCTCAGGTTTGCAGCAATGACTTTAGCAACATGAAATATAAGAATGAGTTAAAAAGCCTTTTACTTTTTTGCTCTAAAGCACCCCACTTGGATGTGTCTCCTTGCTTTTCCTCCGGCTGCGCTCCCTCTGCCTGGAAGCTTTCCCCAAGCTGTCCCTCTGCTGCGTCCAACAGGTCAGCTAGCTCTCTAGCATGCCCGTCCTCCAGGATGTCATCTTAAATGAGGTAGCTGTCAGTGCTTCCCTAGTGCACAGCCTTGAGCATGCCAAGGCTGCTGTTCACAGCATCACTGACTGTTTACTTGTCAGCGTCCACCCTCCCTTCTTCCAAACTACCCCTGGAAGTGGTCGGAAGTAGGAGGCTGGAGAGAGGAAATTGCAGAACCTTCAGCTGCAAACAGGCCCCTCTCTGCCCTCCCTACCTAGTCTGGGATCAGAGTTAGACTCTGCCACCTGCTGGCATCAAGGGGAATGGCAGGCTAAAGAGGGTGGGGAGATAGGAGACTCCAAGAAGCTCCAGTATTCTTGCCTGGAGAGTCGCTTGAACAGGAGGGCCTGGTGTGCTCTAGTTCACGGGCTGGCAAAGAGTGGAACGTGACTGAGCGACTAACACTACCACTATCACTACTAGAAGCTTCAGGGGATTAGATCCCATAGACGAACACTTGAAGAACTATGGATGGAGACTCACAACATTGTACGGGAGGCAGTGACCAAAACCATCCCAAAGAAAAAGAAATGCAAGAAGGCAAAATGGTTGTCTGAGGAGGCCTTACAAAAAGAAGAGAAGAGAAGTGAAAAGCAAAAGAGAAAGGGAGAGATATACCCAACTAAATGCAGAGTTCCAGAGAATAGCGAGAAGACATGAAAGCCGTCTTGAATGTACAGTACAAAGAAATAGAGGAAAACAATAGAATGGGAGCGATCGCTTCAAGAAAATTGGAGATACAAGGGAACATTTCATGCAAAGATGGGCACAATAAAGGACAGAAATGGTAAGGACCTAACAGATGCAGAAGAGATTAAGAAGAGGTGGCAAGAATACACAGGGGAATTATACAGAAAAGGTCATAATGACCCGGATAACCATGATGGTGTGGTCACTCACCCAGAACCAGACATCCTGGAGTGTGAAGTCAAGTGGGCCTTAGGAAGCATACCTACAAACAAAGCTAATGGAGGTGATAGAATTCCAGCTGAGCGATTTAAAATCCTAAAACATGATGCTGTTTAAGTGCCTGCAAATCTAGAAAACTCAGCAGTGGCCACAGGACTGGGAAAGGTCAGTTTTCATTCCAATCCCAAAGAAAGGCAATGCCAGAGAATGTTCAAACTACCATATAATCGTGCAAGATAATGCTAGCCAGGTAATGCTTAAAATCCTTCAACTTGGACTTCCATAGTACATGAACTGAGAACTTCCAGCTGTACGAGCTGAATTTAAAAGAGGCAGAGGAACCAGAGATCAAATTGCCAACANGTTCAAACTACCATATAATCGTGCAAGATAATGCTAGCCAGGTAATGCTTAAAATCCTTCAACTTGGACTTCCATAGTACATGAACTGAGAACTTCCAGCTGTACGAGCTGGATTTAGAAGAGGCAGAGGAACCAGAGATCAAATTGCCAACATCTACTGGATCATCAAAAAAGCGAGAGAGTTCCAAAAAAAATCTACTTCTGCTGCATTGACTACGCTAAAGCCTTTGACTATGTGGATCACAGTGTGGAAAATTCTTTTCCACCACTGTGTGGAAAATTCTTAAAGAGATGAGAATACCAGACCACCTTACCTGCCTCCTGAGAAAGCTGTATGCAGATCAAGAAGCGAGAGTTAGAACTGGACATGGAACAATGGTCTGATTCTAAATTGGGAAAGGAGTATGTCAAGGCTGTATATTGTCACCCTATTTATTTAACTTATATGCAGAGTACATCATGAGAAGCGCTGGGATGGATGAAACACAAGCTGGAATCAAGATTGCCGGGAGAAATATCAAAAACCTCAGATATGCAGATGACACCACCTTTATGGCAGAAAGTGAAGAAGAGCTAAAGAGCCTCTTGATGAAATTGAAAGGGGAGAGTGAAAAAGTTGGCTTAAAGCTCAACATTCAGAAAGCTAAGATCATAGCATCCGATCTTATCACTTGATGGCAAATAGATGGGGAAACAGTGGAAACAGCGGCTGACTTTATTTTTGGGAGCTCCAAAATCACTGCAGATGGTGACTGCAGCCATGAGATTAAAAGACGCTTAGTCCTTGGAAGGAAAGTTAAGACCAACCTAGAGAGCATATTAAAAAGCAGAGACGTTGCTTTGCCAACAAAGGTCCATCTAGTCGAAGCTATGGTTTTTCCGGTAGTCGTGTATGGATGTGAGAGTTGGACTATAAAGAAAGCTGAGCATGTGAGAACACGTGAGAGATATGCTCAGCACAGAAGGATTGGTGCTTTTGAACTGTGGTGCTGGAAAAGATTCTTGAGAGTCCCTTGGACAGCAAGGAGATCAAACCAGTCAATCCTAAAGGAAATCAACCCTGAATATTCATTGGAAAGACTGATGTTGAAGTTGAATCTCCAATAATTTGGCCACCTGATGCAAAGCGCTGCCTCGTTAGAAAAGACCCTGATGCTAGAAAATATTGAGGGCAGGAGAAGAGGGCGACAGACGACGAGATGGTTGGATGGCACCACTGACTCAATAGACATGAGTCTGAGCAAACTCCAAGAGATAGTGAAGGACAGGGAAGCCTGGCAGGCTGCCGTCCATGGGGTCGCAGAGAGTCAGACAGGAAGTAGTGACTGAATAACAAGGAGAAGCAATGAGGACCACTTTGGCTTTTCTGAAGTGTAATTGCGAAAGATCTAACTGGGTGGAGGACCTAAGGGGGCCTGATGACACAGAGCAACAGAGCTCTGCTGGGAACAGGAGGGAGGAGCTGAGTGTTGATGGAATAGTGGCTTAGAGATGAGGATACAGGGTCCAGCCCTGTGGGGCTGCTGAGGCCTGAGTCCAGATCTTGGACCCAAGCCAGACCAGCAGGGGATCCAACTTGTTACCATGGGGACCCAGGGCTGTGTCCAGACAGCTGGAGAGATGACCTCCGCTCNGGAACAGGAGGGAGGAGCTGAGTGTTGATGGAATAGTGGCTTAGAGATGAGGATACAGGGTCCAGCCCTGTGGGGCTGCTGAGGCCTGAGTCCAGATCTTGGACCCAAGCCAGACCAGCAGGGGATCCAACTTGTTACCATGGGGACCCAGGGCTGTGTCCAGACAGCTGGAGAGATGACCTCCGCTCAGTTGGATGAGGACACCTACAGCACAGTGACCAGCCTCAAAGCCAAGTGTCCACCCACACCCTGCCCCCACTTTTCCGGAACAACTTGTTTTGCTCTAAAGCTTGGGACTTTGACCTGGGAGGTGTGTTTTCCTCCTGTTGGTTACCTGCTGTCCTTCCTGCTTGCCCCCCTCCCCCATGGCCCCCAAAGCATGGCCCAGGGAGTCCTTGTCCTTCTCGGGACTCTGTAGGGAAGGGGGAATGCTTGGATGTGAGAGGCAGGACCTGAGACTTGGGGATGATGGCAGAGGCTGAGCTGCCCCTGGGGCACACTGGCTGGAGAGAGGGTCCCAGCATGACTTCCCTATCTCTCCTTGGATCTGCCTTCCTTGGTTTCTGGGACACCCCATTCTCCTGGAGTTTCTCCTCCTGCTCCACCCTGGTTCCTCTTCCTTTGAAAGACCCTTTGTGTTTGGCTGTGTCCTGGTCTCTCACTGTCTGCCCGCCTCCTTTGCCCTGGCTCTCTCCCACACACACACACACACATGCACACACACATGCACCCACACACATCCCGGGGAGACCTTGCACTCCAGTGCCTCAACCACCAATGCTGTGCGGCAGGCAGCTCCCAGATTGCGCTTCTCTACCCTAGACCTGGGGATCCCCCTGCCTTCTGGAGGTTTCCCTACGTCCACAAGTACAATACATCTAAACCTGTAGCTCATCACCCCTCCCCACCTCCTGAAACTTGCCTTGGCCTCTTGTGAGGGGCCACCAAGCCACAAACGGAAGTGACCCTCAGCTCCTCGCTGCCCCTCACGCCCCACTCCCAGCTAGTCGGTGTCTTCGTGCCCGTGTCTTGTCCATTCAGCCCTCCTAAATAGGGCTCAATCCCACTCCCTCTGCCTCACCCTGCAGCCCCTGTGTGGCTACTGTAAGTTCCCCATGGCTTTCCTTTCTCTGGTCTGTGGGCACCCCGTTCATTCTACGCTCTGTGTCCAGAGGTATTTTCTCGAATGCAAATCTGATCCTGTAACTCCGCTGCTTAGAAGAAGGTTATCAGTGTTTGTTTGTTAAATTCAACTCCGTTCCTTGCATTCTAATCAGTGATGCCCTGGCTGTTCATTAATACACCAGGTGCCTGCTCTAGCCACACATGATGCCAGAACACACTGAAGACACCGAGCTGGAGCAGGACAGGCGGGCACAGACGGCATCACTCATCTCCAAGCCAGGTTCCCCGAGACCACCTTGAGGCCCCATGTTTGCATGAATGCGTGTATCCCCCAAGGCAATGGGCACACACAACCACACACACACATAGGAAGCAGGGATGAGGTGAGATGTCTGGGTGTGCCACTGGCAATAGCAAGGGCTGACCAGGAGTCCTGTGAGCACCAGTCTGGTGGTATCTGGGCAGGGGGGCTGTGCAGGGGCTTCCACTTCACACCCTACCTTCTGGGGACCCTCCATCTCTGAGACTTTGCCCCAGTCTACTGGTTCCTTCTTTCTTGGCCTCCTTGGAGCCAGACTCCAGCATCTGTGGCTTCCTGTACTCCTGGAGGAATGTAGAGGGGCGTGGAGGAAGGAGCCCCCAGTAAGATCCTTGGCCCCCAGGCCTCAACAGGTACTTGGGTCATTCTCAGATCCTGAACTGGAGAGCCTGATGACCTCCATGGGATCTTGAGGTTTGAGGACCCAGGGATTCAGGGCCCCAGATTGGACCTTCCAACCTGGGGCTGTCCTTCATTTGTCCTCCAGAGCAGGACACACACTTCCTTCATTGGGATGGGTGGAGAGGGATCAGAAGGTGTGTGCAGAGGCCTCTGACCAAGCTCAGATCCTGTCCCAGCTTCCAGGGACCAACTCTGGGGCAAAGAGGTGGAGCTAAACTGAGTCAGGTCAGCTTGGCTGGGTGGGGATGCTGGGAACTAGGACCTCAGGCTCTCTGTCACGATCCCCATGGAAAAGGGTGGATTTAGAGAGCTAGTGAACTGGGCAGGGAGTGCAGGGACAGGAGCCAGGGCTGTGTGCAGGACTGGGGCGCTGGGGTCTGGCTTGGCTGAGTGGGAACAGGTGAGAAGAACAGGAAATAGGCCAGGCTCTCAGGGAGAGGGCAGCTTTGACCTTTCCCAGCCTCTGGGTTTTCCCCTTGTCCGGAACCAACCAGCAAATTTCTTAATCCCATGTCAGCCCTGCCCAGAGGCCCCGCCCCCTGGGCTCACTCAAAGGCAGGAGCAAGAATGTGTCACACCTTTCCCCAGAACCCAGCCCCGCTGCCTGGAAAGGGGAGCTGACACAAGATTCCAGAGGCCTGGGGCTTGGAGGTGAGGCCCGACTCCTTTCACCTCCCAGGGCTCGGCCCCACCGGTCTCTGGAAGATGACCTCAAATGCCAGCCTGAGTGGGCTGGGCTCTGGCCAGGGAAGGCCAGGCCTGGCAGCTCATTACCGTGGGAGGGAGGGCAGGTTCCCTCTCCCTCCCCTCCTCCTTCCTCCCTTGCCTCCTTCCTCACTAGCTTCTCTCCTCCAGGGTCAAACCAGGCCGAGCTGATCTCAGCAGACACCCACAGGATCCGCAGCAGCTCCAGGGGCCCAGGTTCCAGCCGCCCGAGCAGGTACCTGTAGCCATGTCAGCCCTCAGCCTGGTCGTCCTGAGCCTGCTCACGGCAGTGCCACCCGCCAGCTGTCAACAAGGTAGCCCAGGCCTGTGCCAGCCCAACGGGTGCGGGGAGGAGAGGGCCGGGCTGGGTGCTGGGGGCCCAGGGGTGGAAGGGGTGGTCTTCTGTCCTTCTCGTCACCCTTGGCACCTGCAAGTTGGAGGGGGAAGAGGCACTGGGCTAGCCAGAGGAACCTCCAAAGGCAGACCCAGGCTTCTGGCTGGGACGTGTTTCCCACAGTGAGAAATGATGGCAGCAGGGAAACGCTGGATCTAGGGTTGGGGCGGGGAGTTGAGACCCACGCTCCAGGAGCAGGAATTGCCCTAGAGATGGCTGGGTTCTGAGAGTTGGGGGCTTCAAGGAGGGTGGTAGTAGGGGCTGAGCCACCCCTCAATGGCAGGCTTGTTTCTGGGGCGGTACTGTCATGGTTTTGGCCTAAACCCCCTTTGTTTCCTACCCAGAGTCCCAGTGTGGTTCCTACCACATTCCTGGGCTCTCTGTCCAGCTTTGCCGCTGTGTGCTGTGTATCTTCCGTCACCCAAGGAGATGAGCAAATCACTGCCCTGCTCTGAGACTCAGTTTTCTCATCCATAAAATGAAGACAATAAACCTGCCCACCCACCTCCCAGGGCACCTACCCTGCAGGAGTGGGGTAGGGCTTTGTATGGGTAAAGCTCCACACCCACCAACTGGTGTCTGCCCTGTGCTGTGAGGCTGTGTTTGCAGCCAGAGTCTGGGGACTCTGCAGGTGGGATTTGGGCCCAGAGGGGGTTGACTTCCAGAGCACCCCTCCTTTGCAGCTGCTCTGAGCTCTCATGCATGTCTGCTTCAACTCTGCCTCTCAGGTCTTGGAAGCCCTCTTTGGGAACTGGAGATCAGAGAGGCTGAGTAACTTGTGTAGGTCACACAGCAGAGCAAGAAGGGACAGGGCTAGATCTCCTCTCTCCTGCCCCAGGCCCTGCCCCTTGTGCTGTTTGAGCATCCCAGAGCCACCTGGAAGGAGGAGCAATGTCCCTGGTGTGTCTCGAGGGAACTGGCTGCAGAGACAGGCCTCCCAGGGCCTGAGCCCTGACTCCCAATCCTTGAGTAGCCACTGACCCGAGGAAACAAAGGGCCTGAACCATTGTTTTTTGGGAAAACAATGAGTCCAAAACAGCGTTTTGGCAAGTATGGAACATACAGTAACCACACCGTGTATCTCCCGTCACCCAAGAAGATGAGCAAGGTCTGACCACAGGACAGAGTTCCCAGGACCCTCCCTCCTTCCCAACACCTGCCAGGATCAGGGACTGCTCAGAGAGGAGGCAGTGCCTCTGGGCAGCAGGAGAGCTTTCGGGTAGACTCAGGAAGGACCTTTGAGAAGGAACAGGCAGAATGAAGTTTCTGATGCTCAGCCTGGGCCCTTTAAGTACAGGATGGCACTAGGGATGCAGGTATTCGGTCCTGGAAGCAGGACCTTTCAAAAGTCTCCTGTTGGCCTCTGTCCCTTCCTGAGACATCTAACTGCTACTGCGTGTCTGTCCTCGGTGTGGCCAGGCTCTCTCGGGCTCACAGGGCATGGTGATGTCCGGGGAAAGGAGAGCCCTTTGGGGCTGCCAGTGGCTGAAGGCAGAGATTTCTGGGAAATATTGAGGGTTAGAGGTGGTGTCAAGGGTCAAGGATCAAAGGGCAGAGAAGGTGCCTGGATGGGGCCTCAGACTGGTGTCTGGCCTAGTCCCTTGGGCATCCAGCCAGAGGAGCCAAAAGGGGATCAGGTTGGAAGCTCCCTTCCTGCCAAGACCCAGAGAGAACTCGGCCCTCTGTCCCACCTTTCCAAAGGTGTTCTGTCCCACCTTTCCTCTGGGCACCCCTGGCACCCCCAGCTGCACGGCCCTGCCTGTCCTTGCTCCCACACCTACTCAACCCCAGAGAACCTCTGCTACAAAACAGGATCTTCCAGATGCCAGCCCAGTCCTATTAGCTCTGGACCTCCCCAGCCTGGGAGCAGGGGAAGAGGGGAGCCAACCTCCCTGGCAGGGCCAGGCTGGCTATTCAGGGGCTGCCCTTTGGTCCCTGGGCTGAGGCTCTCTCTGGGGGCCCCTACTTGTAACCCACTGCAGCGGGAGAGGGCTAGGGGAGGGAACACTCTGGGCTGCCTGGACCTCAGACGCTGCTCTCTGAGGCTTCCTCCCTCTTTGGCTCCTTTCTTTCTTCCAAATCCTGTCTTCCTCCAAACCACCGTCCCCTTTATAAGCCCAGTGGTCAGACGGTGTCCTTGTTCCCCAGACGGTTTCTTCTGGTCCAGGCAGTGGGCTGGGAGCCTCCAGCACAGGCTCCTGCTCAGAGGCAGGAGGGCCCCCTGCACTGGCAGCCCCATTGTGCCCAGCTTGCTGCAGGACACCCCCTTGCCCCCCACCAAAACACAGCACACGCCTCCCTTTCCAGTCCGGGGAACGCTGCAGCCCTGGATGCAAGGCCTTATCGCCGTGGCTGTGTTCCTGGTCCTGGTCGCAATCGCCTTTGCTGTCAACCACTTCTGGTGCCAGGAAGAGCCGTGAGTGCTACCTGGGCGGCCCTGGGGGCTGGGCCGGCGCAGGCAGGGTGGGACCAGGGCTCCGGCCACTGCTCTCACAGCAAGGAGAAGGGTTGATGAAATCCTCTCACTGTGTGGAAGGGACACGGAGGCCTGAGGTCTCAGGAAGCAGAGCTGAGGTTTGCTGGGGCCTAGAACTGAGTGCGCTCACTGGGGGCAGAGTCGTCTCTTCTCGGACTCTCAGTGTTTCTATCTGTATAGTTGGGACAGCGGCCCGTCTGTGATGGGGGCTGTGAAAACCCCTGGACAGGAACGTTCTGCCCTTCTCCAGGGTCTGCTGGCATGTCACGTTCAGGAGGTACAGCGGGCAATGGGACAGACACTGCTCTTGTGCTCAGACTCCCAGCTGGGAAGGGGAGGCAGACATGGTGGGAGCCATCCAGCTTGAGGCTGATGCTAAAGGAGCCTGCAGAGTGCCCCGTGGGCCTGACCTGGGGGGGAAGGGAGGGCGATCAGAGAAGGTTTCCTACTGTATGTTTATCCTGAAGCCCAGGCAGGAGCCAGTCCCAGCACAGTGCAGGGTGGGAGAGCACTGCAGTTGAGCGGTCCTAGGTTCAGGGCAGAGCACCAAGGTAGAGGGGGCTGGGCTGAAGTCTAGTTCATTCTGCACCTGTGAACTCTGGTGCAAGTCTGTGTCTGCCCCCGGGTCTCATACCGGTGGCCTGGTCCTGGGTGCCAGCAGCAGCCCTGCAGGACACACTGAATGAACATGAGCCGCTCCCAGATGGAGAGAGGGATGGAGAGGCCTGAGATAGGCTGGCGAGGTCAGCAGAGCCCAGGCCAGGCAGATGCTTGTGCACTAAGGCCCCCGACTTCAGGCTTTGTCCTTAGTGCAATCCCTACTAAGTGTGCAAGTATGTAAGCCAGTCTCGGGATGAGATGTCTGCAGATGAAAAAAAGGGATGAGGACGAGGTAGGAGACAGTCTGGACTGTGGAGGCAGCAGAGGAGACGGAGAGAGGGGACAGGTCTAAGAGCTGTCGAGGAAGGAAGTGGGGGGACACAGAGACAGGAGGGAGGAAGGACAGAGGGCTTCTAGGCTTCTGATGGGACCGTCCACCGAGACATAGACCATGAGAGAAGAGGCAGGTCTGGGGCAGCAACTTGGATATATTATGTCTGAGGTGCCCATGGGACGTCCGAGGGAAGATGAGCAGTGGTTAGGGTCATGGTGACCCTCATGAGAGTGGTGTCCGGGGATGCTGGGGCTAAGGCCACCCTTGAGTAAGAGGCAAGGAGATTGTTGCTGGAAATGATTCTTTTCTCCGCTGGCCCCAGCTCTGCCTTCAGTGGCCATTCCTACTGCCTCGGAAAATCTCGTGGGGAATCTGGGGCAGACGCTGAGTGCTGCCGGGTCTGCTCTGGAGCTGAGCTGAGGCCCGAGGGAAACAGCAGAGAGAGACTGGGAGTTGGCTGGTACAAGGTCTGGGGTACGTCTTTAGTAGACCTCAGGCTGGCACCTGAGGGCCCCACTGTGGATCAGGGAGAAGGGTGTGAGGCCCCTTAGAGTGTGGCCAGAACCAGGCTACTGGGCCCTGCTGGAGAGAGGGACTTCCCCTAGAGGCTACAGAACAGGGTCTGACTGCAGAGGGAGGAGGGGTAACAGAGGGAGAGGGGACCCAGAGAGCCCTATTGATGAGCTCCGTCTCTAGGGCGCGTATAAACACGGTCATGGCCATTGGAAACACAGCTGACGGGATCCTGGTGGGAACAGACGGCAAGTACTCCTCAATGGCAGCAAGCTTCAGGTGAGGTGCTGGTAGAGGGCAGAACACCCTGTGCTCCAGGGGCTCCCGGGGACCTCAGGACCAGGAGCTTTTGATGAGGAGGGGATGGGGAGGATGGTGGCTCATGTGGGGAAGGGCTCAGCGAAGAGAAAGGGTTCAGTGTGGGAGGATGGTGAGTGAAGGGGCCTTTGGGAGGACTGCAAGGCTCCATGCAGCCTCGGTTTGCAGAGAGGGCTCATAAGGGGATGGGGACTCGGTGCGGGGAGGGGCTCAGGGGGTAGATTGGATTCATAGGGAAGGATGTAGTGAGGAAAAGAGGTTCAGTGGAAGAAAGGGACTCTGAAGGGATGAGTAGAAGGACTCTGTGGGGAGGAGAATCTGTAGGAGAGGAAGCTCAGTGAGGAAGTGGGCTCAATGGGGGGTTTCTTAGTGGGCTTCCCAGGGGAGAGGCTAGATGGCAGAGAGAGATGGGATTCAGGGTGGTGGTGGTGAGAGGCCTCTGGTCTCAGGTGCAGAAGACCAGATATGGTCAAGGGAACCCTCTCTGGGACTCAAACATTTATTCTGGAGGTCACAGCCCTCACAAGCGCAGGATGGGGCAGGGAGAAGGGGATGGGACAGAAGGAGCAATGACCCCTATCATCCTCTTTCAGGTCCAGAGAGCACGAGAATGCCTATGAGAACATCCCAGAGGAGGAGGGCAAGGTCTGCAGCACCCCAATGTGACCCCTGCTTGCCTGTGTCTATGCCCAGCCCCCTCCCTCTCTGTACAGGGATCAGCAGGAAGGGGCCTGCCTTCTACAACCTCCACCAAGGTCCTGCCCACCCTCCTGCCTAGGTCCACGCTCCGACTGTGTCCAGGTTGGGGCTCAGCTGTGGCCTTGAGGTTCTAGGGAGTCTCCTGCCCAATTTATTTCAGAAGACTCTTCTGAAAAGGACAATCAGCTCAGCACCTCCCATCCTGCCTCACATCTCCCTCCTCCGACTGTGGCAACAGCCCTTATTTCTGTGAAATAAAGACATTTTGTACTTCTGGGTCTGAGGCTCTAAATAGCTCAGAAATAGCTCCTCAGGCTTCCAGAGAGGCCCAATCTTGCTTTCCGAATCATCTTCCAAAGCCACTGTCATGGTGATTCTGGAGAATTTCCAGGAAGGGCTCTCTGGGAGAACCCCCGGGGGCAGGGAGCACACTTCTTACTCCAGGCAGAGACCCTTTTAAAAAGCACACACCGCCCACCCCTTTTTAAAGGGAACATGTATTTATTGGACTGCATTGAGTTGCAGCATGCTGGATCTTTGTTGCGTCAAGCAGGATCTTTCCTTGAGGCGCACAGACTCTCTAGCTGTGGTGCACTGGCTTAGTTGCTCCGCAGTGTGTGGGATCTTAGTTCCCTGATCAGGGATTGAACCTGGGTCCCCTGCACTGCAAGGAGGATTCTTAACCATTGCACCACCAAGGAAGTCCTGAGTCTTCCTCTTGATCTGCCCTTCACAACTGCAAATCTGGGTGATTCTGAGCTCTTCGTGTAGCACCAGCCCTGACCCCCCCCACCCTGCCTCCATGTTGCCAGACATTGCAGAGGGTTCACTCATTGCTCACTCATCCAGCTCTGTCCTCATCCCCATGGCCCCTCTGGGCTGGACTTGGGGCATTGGAAGCACTAGGGAAAGTCTTGGGCTAGGACTCGGGAAGCTCAGATTGGCGTCTGAGCAAGTCCCCTTCTGACTTGCCGTGTGACTTTGGAGAGTCAGTGTCTTCTCTGAGCTCTGCTGACCCTCTGTGGAGGACTTAGCCAGGCTCACCACAAGGCTTGAGTGGGAATTATCCTTCCTAAGCCACTGAATCCCAGTCCCAGGTGGGCATGTGGCGAAGGAACTGGGCCCCCCGGGAGAATGAAGCAGGAGGGAGGGGACACGACCCTACCGGGCTGGCTGACCATGGAGACCCGTCACCTCTAGGACAGTCATTCTCATGAGAACAGCCTCTGTCTCTGTCCGGGCTGGCAACTGGAGGCGGGCTCTCCCGGGAGCACTCCAAGATCCAGAGGAGAGGCGCTGGAGGGCAGGAAGCAGCCCGCCTTGTCCCTAAGATCTTCTACCACCCGTCTCACCTGTCACGGCCTCTCGTTCCTCCATTACAGCTGCGCCTGTGCTGCTCCAGGGCTTCACCCAAATACCCCTGGGGAGTTCCACCTGAAATCCAGACCACCCCTCCCACCTCACTGGGGGCTAGTCTGCAGCCTGCAGCAGAGGGAAGATCCCCCAGCTGAGGGCTGGCTGGGTCTCTGCCCTGTTGTGTGACTTGCCTCCCCTCTCTGGGCTTCAGCTCAGTGACTTGTGGCTGGAGCTCCTGTGATTCCCACTCTTGGCTTTTGCACCCATGGGAGGATGCCTTTTCACCCCCCTCTGCCCATGTAAACTCTGCACATTTCTTCTCCTTGGCCCTGCCTAGATACCTCTTCCTCAAGGAAGTCTTCCTTGATTAGACCAGAGGACAGAGTCAAGTGACCAGCCAGCCCAGCCTTTGGCTTCTTGGGTCTGATCCTCCTTGTATGAAGCTACATACTTCCCACCTCAGCCCCCTGTTGTCTCACCTCAGGCCCCTGTTGTCTCTGGGTGTCAGAGGTGGGGGGAGGTGGTTCCCAGCCTGACTCCTCACTGGCCTGCCAGGTCTGAAGGCAGAGGTGTCATACCCCTGTCTCCCCTCCAGCCCCTCACAGTTTACCAGCAGGGGCTGTGGCTGCTGCTGTACTGTCCTGGTGCTGAAGGTGGGGGGCATGGTGGGCTGAGTTGGGGTGGCCCGGTGGGTGAGTGGGGGGGTCAGATTCCCCCCACCCCCCACATCCCTGGGCCTTTCCAGGAGCCTCCTTAGCCCCTTCTCCACCAGCTGGACCAGGATGGTGGGAACTCCACCCCGGGGTCCTTGTGGGGCTGGGCTGGCACTGACCTTCCCCCCAGCCCCATGTTCCTGTCCTGACAGGGGGCAGGGGGCATGGAGATGCTGGCCCCAGAACTGCCGGAGCCCCGAGTCCTTATCGCTAGTTCCCACCTGCCAGTCTGGCCAGAGGAAGGAGGGAAAGGAGGCTGGGTCCGGGCCAGGGCGGTGCTTAATGACCCTCCGGGGGCCTAATCGCAGACTGGCAGCCGCTGAGTGGCTCAGGCTGGCTCCTGGAGGAGGCTGATAACGCACCAGCTGGGCCCCCCACCATCTATCGGGGCTGCACAGCCAGTCCCGAGGGGGCATCGCTCGGGGGGCCTAGGAGGGGGAGCCTCTGGGCTGGGGCCGGGCGTCAGGGGACGTGGGGGAAGCTCTCCGCCCCTCCCGCCCTGCGGGAAGGGGATTCTGAGCTCCTTGATTGACAGACAAGGGGGAAGATGCTCCTTCAACGCCTTCCTGCCCCCTCCCCACCCCTTTCTCCCCAGGCCCGACCTCCGTCCCGAGCCCGTTTTCTCTTTGGCTCTCCCAGCCTTTACTCGTCTCCGTGTCTGCGCTCCAGGCTCTTTCGGAGTGCAGTTACTACCTCCATCTTCTGGTATCGGCCACGCGTCTCCCTTCTCTTTCCTCCACCTGAATTCATTGTTCACGCCTTCTCTCTGACCTCTCATCCGCCCTCTTTTCCCAGCTGGCTCTCCCCTTGCCTTCTCTCCAGCTCTCCCCACCTGCCTGCGCTGCCCTGATGCCCCTGGAGGCAGGGCGAAGTCCGCGGCCCTCACCCAAGTCTCACTTTTTGGGCTTGGCTGCTTGGGCTCCTGCGGATCTCTCCGCCTGCTCTCCGGGCAGAAGGCGAAGACTGCCCAGGCCCTGGCTCCAGGACCCAGAGGTTCTATTACTCCCAGAAGACATTCTTGCTCCTCCAGCTTTCTGGAACACGGCTGGCACCTTTCCTGTTCTTCCTCTACCTAAAACGTGTGGATTTCACAGGGCTACATTGTAGGCTACACCCGAATCACGCGAAAAGCCCCACCCAGCAACTGCAGAGTTGAAAGTAGGTTGCAGCAGAGTTTACTTCAGTTAGACTTGAAGAGGAACTTCCAGCCTGGAGCTGGTTTTGAAAAAAGGGTGCAGAGTCCTAGCTTGAGTGTTATTAAGATAGAGTGGCAGGGGCTTGGAATAATTTTCAAGATGACTTCCCTCAGGCTCAGAGTGACGAGCAGAAACACTGCACTCTTATTGTATTTCAGGGAGCCTAATACCACAGGGCAACGTTGGCCGGGCAGAGTCTCCTCCCCTAGCCCAAGGTAGAGGAGCGGGGGAGATGGGAGGTGTCCAGAGTCTGTGACAGGCTGTCTTTCGCCTTATCCTACCCTATCTCCTTAGGCCAAGCTCCCAGGTGAGTCAGGTGGCTGGAACCGGTGGAACTTGCTCTGGGATGAAGATGGGAGGCATTTGGCTCCCCTTCAGATCTGGTCCACGGGCCTGGAGCCCCCAGCCTGGCTCTCCTCCCAGTTTTCAGTCCCCAGCAGTCCACACGGTGGCTGAGAGCTGAGGCTTAAGAATCATGCAGACTCTAGTTGAAAGTCCAGCTCTTCTCCTCACTGCTTGTGGGACCACCTGGGCTTCTGGATGTTCTTTTCACTTGCCAGTAAAACTGCTTCTGTCAAGACTTCCCTGCGGGGTTACTGGGAGGAAGCAGAGATAATGTAAGTGTTATCATTGCACCTGAGACTCAAAACCCCCTAAGCTCGGCTTAGCAGTCACTTCTTCCGGGAAGCTCGTCTTAACCCCTGGGCTAAGGGCTTCCTCTGGGCCACACCAGCATCTCTGCACTCACTGCCCTGTGTTGCCTGTTTCCTTGTCTGTGTGCAGCTCCAGGGTCAGATCTGGGAGCTCCTCGAGGGCAGGCAGGGGGTGACTTCCCTCTCTGAGTCACCAGGACCCACGGTTGGGCCCAGGAAAGGGAAGCCCGAGGGGTGGTGAAGAGACCCAGAGGGAGAGACTAAATCCTAGCCCATACCCGTCCGCCCCCCACAGGTGCAGACACACGCAGGCCCTGCACACCCTCTCTCAAGCTCTCTCTGAAGGTCCTGGGGTCCGTCAACAGGGATGCTCCATCTGGTCTTCAGTTGGGGAGGGGCTGTTCTCCCTGTCCCCGCCCACGTCTGCCGGCAGCCTCAGGTGCCCCCTGGTGGCTGCACACTCCATGAGAAGGGTGGGTTCAGTAGAGCCCTTGAACTGGACCTTCAGGGGCTCTTCCCCCCTTAAGCACTGGAACCAAAGGCCTTCCTGTAGCCAGGCCCGGGGGCCTCGTAGGTTGTGGAACACCTTGCACTGTGGGTCTCAAGGGCAGCCGGGCCTCCAGCGCCCCCTCTTTGTGTCCCTAGAGGCCAGCTCCCTGAAAACTTCAGGTTCTGAGTACTACTGGGGGACTTAGCATCCGGTCCTCACGACACATCCCCCTTTCTCTCAGAAATGGTCTGAGAGCCGCATGGCCTCTGTCTTGAGTCATTATTCCAGAGAATAAGGAATGATAGTGTTTGTGGTGCCCCGCTCCCTAGAGACCCTGGCCCCATGGGGAAGAAGAATAGAGAGCTTGATGAGAGAGAGAGAGAGAGAGAAAAGGTGCAGGGGCGAGTCTCAGTATCGTCCTGAGCAGGCTGGAAGATGGTGGACCCGCTTGGGGAGCACTGATGGGGTTGTGTGAACTGCACCTCTACCTGCAACCTGGGCGCCTTTTCCTGCTTCTCATGAAGGCACCGGGTAGTAGGTGGTCCCGAGAGTGACAGGTGCCAGGGGACAAGCAGGAGTGTGTGGGGTGAGGATGCAATTGGACAAGTGGTTTGGGAGCTGGTGGGATTTGGGAGAGGACTAGGGGACGTTTGGGTGCATAGGACAGGTCTGAAGTGCAGATGAGCAATTTCTAGTTCAACCAGAGATTTTGCTTTCCAGTTGGATGCCCTCTGGGAGGTTAAGAGGACAGGTCTGGGCCAGGCAGCCTAGACTCAACACCGATGTGACACTGATTCCATGGTGGGCAAATCAGTCCACCAAGCTCCAGGTTACTCATCTGTAAACTGGGGGGCGTGCATGAGTGTCCATCTAATAAGAGGTGTTGTGAAGACTCAAAGAAGCAGTGCGCATAATACAGAGAATAGTGCCAACTGTACAATTAGTGCACACAGCAAATGTTAGCTTTTGTCTTATTATTATCATTATTACAGGATGAACTTGGTTGGATGCAGGACCACTCTGTGTCAGAGCTAGTAAAATCCTCTGAGCCATTTAGCCCAGTTTAGTATTAATAATATTGCATGGTGGAATCTGAAGCCCAAGGAAGGGATGACCCTTGCCCAATGTCATGTGACACGTCAGGGTGAAAGGCAAGCTAGAGGCTCTGCATGGCTGGTTGGAACAGAATGTGCTGGGCTCAGCTGCTCCCCTGGACCTCTGGAGGAGCCATCATAATGGGGCTGGTTCGTTCTGCACTGCTGAGGCCGGTACTATTCTGTATGTGGACTTTGCAAATGAGTAACTGGGCTCCTGACCAGTTCAGGCTGTGAGCTTGGGGTGTGGGATGGGGGTGGTGGTGAGGATGGGTGCTGGCGAAGTGGAGGAGGGCTCGGGGAGGAGCGTGAGCTCCAGCGAGCAGGGAGGAAAAGGAGAGAGAGGAAAGGGAAGAAGCGGCTGGAAGAATCTTTCAGGTGCCAAGAGCTACCAAGTTTCAACAAGAGACTGGGAAGGGCCTTCCCTCCAACCCAAAGGCAGTGATGGTAGCGGTGGTGCTGGTTTGCATGCTGAAGCTAACCGCTACTTTGTGGTGTATAGGATGATTTCTGATTGGAGATTTATTCTGATCCTATTTTCTTGAGGGAAAAATGCAGACTCAGAAAGGGAGGTAAATTGCTTAAGGTCACAACAGTCTGGAAGTGGCATTGGGTCCTGCTCTTCTCACTTTCAATCCATTGTTAATTCTACCTCAGGGTAGAGTTCTGTGTGTGCTTGTGTGTGCGTGTGTGTGTGTGTGCGCTTGTGTGTGTGTGTATGTGTGTGCTTGTGTGTGTGTGTGAGAGAGAGAGAGAGAGAGAGAGAGAGGGAGAGAGAAATGGGAAGACGGAGAGGACAATCAAGTGTTTGTCACTGACACTAACAGTCCACTGGAAAGAGGCATCTGGGAACTGGAGAGCGGCACCCTTAGAAACTAAGCAGGTGCTCGGTAGTGGCTGCTTCTGCCTCCGTCCCGCCTGCTCGCTCCTCCACATCTTTCGCCTCCAGTACTCTGTTGAATCTGCTCTCACCAGGAGCACCAGAATCCTGTCTTCCTGTTGCAGGATACAGTGGCCTGTCGGCCACTTCTGCCCTCAGCACAGTAGGATGATGGCTGTTTTCTCTGGGGGAGTTCTTTCTGCCCAACCTGGTGAACCCTCAGCGCCCCAGGCTCACACAGGCCCATGGACTCACAGCCTCATGTTGGTCATGGTGTTTGTTGCTCTCTGAACTAGAAAGCTGATCTCCGTGAGGCAGAGACCACAGCTGCCTTGTTTGTCGTGATGTCCGAGTGTCCAGCGTAGGTCCGGAATAACGGGAGGTCCCCGGTCAGTGGTGGTTGAATGAACGTCATGACCTTATCCCCTCCATTTATCTACATTCCTTCCCATGGAGTATCAGCTTCTGAATCAGCATCTTCAGCTCCATCCCCTCTTGGACCCAGTTACCTCCTGCACAATTCTACAGGAACCCCAGACCAAGTCGGAATTCTGGATCTCTGACTCATCTGAGGCCCCTGTGCTGCTAGGGCCGCCACCACTCATCCACCCAGGCCAGAGGCGGGAAGCACCCCAAATCCCCCTCCCTCACCCCACCCCATCTCCCCTGCTTCAGGTCTGCCGCTTGGACGGGTGTTGGCAGCCACCCTCTGTCCTCCTTGTTCTCACTCTTGCTTCATGCTCAAACTACCCTCCATGCATGGTCACTTAAGAGACCTTTCCCAAACACAGAATCAAGCGGGACCCAGCCCCTCACACCTGTGAGGTGAGCCTCCCTCCTCCAGGAGGGGGCCTGGATTTGAAGCCAGACTTCCCTGGGCAAATCCTGTCCTGCCAATTTTATATTAGCATGATGTCGGGCAAGTTAGTAACATAGGTACGTCAGCCCCTGAATATGAAAAATAAGGGTAAAATGATGCCATCTTATTGGGTTGCAGTGCAGAGTAAATGTGTTAATACATGCACAGGAAGCATAGAGTAAATAAATACTTAGTAACAGACATCTTTCTTTCCCTCTTTTGCCTGCAATGTCTTAATTAGCCACGAGATGGCACACTGCAGGCGCTCTGCTGCTTAACTACTCCAAGCTTTTCTTCCTCCCCTACCACAGGGATTCACATCTCAGTGCCTACTTGTTTATGTTCCGGGCTTATGTTTTCCCTTCTGCCAGCCTCACCAACTTCAGGAACGCTTTCTGATACATCTTTCCCACTCCAAACTCACCAAGTGGATTATGTTTTCTGTCTGTGAGCTCCTGGAGGATATGACATCTCCAGGTCCCTGGGCAGAGTCCCTGCATAGAATAAGAGCTGTGTTTGTCAAATGAATGAATATGTGTCAGCCAGTCCCAGCTCAGCCACTTAAATAATTTGCATGATCTTGGGCAAATCAATTTACCTCTCAAGTGTTGTTGTTTTTTTTTTTTTTTTTGCTTAAATGGACATCAAAGAGGCTCAACAACATATTTGTGGAGACAGCCCAGTGCAAAGGCTTAGTAAGGTCTGACATGGTGTAGACCCAGGGCCTCCTTGCCCAGACACCTGCCTGCCAACCATGGCGCATTCTCATTGCCCACCAGCTAGTCCCCACTTGTGCTTCCTCCTGTCTTCTCTCCCAGTTGAGGGTATTAGAAATGAGTTTACCTCTTCCTAAAGGTCCTTCTTTATCACGTATGGTCTGGAGTTAGTCTGCAAGCTGGCTGGGCTGGGTGGGCCAAGGCTTAGTTGATGGTTCAGCTGAGTCTAGTGGGCTCCCGTTTGCCTGCTCAGCCTCCCTGTCCCTGAAAGCCCCACTGTCCTCCTGAATGAGGCCCTCCTGGGCCTGTCTTCTTCACTCTGGTTCCTGATGTCCCAGCTCTGGCTGGGGTGGGACACTGCCTCTGTTTGGATGACCTTAGTCATTGTGCCTCTCCCATGAAAACCCTGAAAACAATGGTCCTTAGGACAAACTCCCAGAGGTGGGATGACTCCATGAAAGAATACAAGCATTTTTGAGGCTCTTGTAAAGTACATGCTCACCAGCGATTTCTTTAACAGTTGAAGCCATTTATACTTAATCAGTTCACTGTAAACAGCGTGGGTGGGGGAAGATTCCGGTTGGCCTTGGTGCCAAACACTTAAAAATTGTTCGCAAAGTATAATACTTTCTTTTTGCCAAATGTCTATTCTGTCCTTTCTCCTTTCTCCTTATTGCTGGCAATATCTTGAAAAGCCACCAAATGGCAGCACTCACACACACACTCCTTGGGATGCTTAATGCCACCAGCAACCCCTTTTCCTGTGTGTAGAGGGGAATCTGCCCAGGCCGAGGGCCCGAGCGTAGTGACCACTGATAGGATCCCTGAGAGATGTGGGGGTGACCCAAATGGAGAGATCACTGGCTGGAAGTCAAGTGCTTGGGATTCTAGAACTCGTCCTCTCCTGCCTTAAGTTTAGCTACCATTTATTTCCTGAGGACTGCCTGGGCTACATTTTATCCAGCCATCACATCAGGAGCATCCATCACCAGGATTTGTGTTTATATTTACAATTCCTTTTCCTGTACACTGGATGTCTTAAAAATTGTATGTATCCCACTGCAGATATGCTGGAATTTCCGTATCTGCAATGGCACCTTCAGGCATGGGGACTAGGTTGTTCTCTGTAGACTCTATCTCTGCCTAAATATCCAATAACTGCCTCACTCCATGTTAGGCAAGAGTTCTACAGGGTATGGTATCCTATAATATTCCAAATGGAAACTCAGATACAAGGCTATCTATATTCAGAATTCCTTGTAAATATCTAAGGTTTTTATATATCCTTATCAATTTACCCATTCCCTAGACAGTGTAATAAGAGCCTATAAGATGGTGCAGTTACTCTCTGTTAATCATAAGGGAAGATAGCTGGGGATAAAGCTGTCATGCAGAGATATGCAGAGATGAAAGTAATCTAGATGTTGAATTGGAGCCTAGATCTAACTGTGCTTGAAAGCCACACTACGATTAGTTACATGAGCCAATAATTTCTTTTGGCAGTGAAGTCTGTTTGAGTTTTTTATGTATTTTTTTGTGGGTTACACCAAAAGGAAACCTATGTCATCCAGGAGGATATCAGAATTATTTCTAATAGTTGTTAAAACCAATCAGAAGTATCTTAAATTATACAATTTATCACCAAACCATATAGATGTATTTTGGCATTATATTTATCTTCATATTCTTCCTCTGGTAATAAAATTCCTTCGTTAATCATTATATGAGGAGACTTAAAATTAGCAGACTTTCTTTAGGAACACATGGATTCCATTCTTAGATTTTAGAATAATTTGGCATGTGAGTATGGGAGGCTTGCAGCAGTCTGGAGTCAGCTCGAAGTGGAGCAGAGTCAGGGCCAGGGTCATTTTACATTTAGCCATGGAAAAATGCTGCCTAATGCAGTTCCTGGGGACACCAGGGAGGAAAAGTAATACCTGATAAATCTGTATCTTATTAGAAACATGAGACAATCTTTTAATATATGACACCTTTTCCAGGGAAACAAAAATCCATATTCTAAACCAAAGTAAGCTTGTGATAGAATTCAGGAAAGGTTTTAAATATACTAGGACCATAAAGTTCTTTTGTGTCAAGACTAAGTAATAGTGAATTGTATCAACAACTGATTCTGCAGGATCCATAAAACTAGAAAAAATGTCCAAATAATGGAGAAGAAACACTAGTTTTACTATTATTCATTTAGAAATCTGTGCAGTTGAGCATGAGAATTCTTTTTTTTGACAGAGACAAAAGAAGGTTTTTAATAAGTAAAACAAAGAGCATGTAATGCTTTACATTCACAGTTCTGCTCTCTGCTGCCATGACAGTTTACCCTAGCCTTGAATTTGCAGTAAAGAGCATGAGAAAATTAAACCTGTAAACTCAGTGGATTACATTGTGTTTGGTAAAGCAGGGTTTCCTTATACCATATTGGAGCTTCCCTGGTGGCTCAGATGGTAAAGAATCTGCCCGCAGTGCAGCAGACCCAGGTTCAGTCCCGAGTCAGGAAGATTCCCCTGGACAAGGGCATGGCAATCCACTCCAGTATTCCTGCCTGGAGAATTCCACGGACTGAGGAGCCTGATGAGCTACAGTCCATGGGGTCACAAAGATTCGGACATGACTGAGCAACTGCTATGGGAAAGGGACATTAGGAACTTAGAACAGGAATTTAGATCGTGCCTGGGTGCTGCCAATGTTGCCTTGTCTGGGGTGGAGATGGCTGGCATCAATACATGCCACTTGCCAAGGAACAGAGCTGTCTTTCATGAAATTAACTGATCTCTTTGGGGGCTCGTCTGAACTCCCTGGCCATGAAAGAAGACAAGCCAGTAACGTGGTAGGGAGCCACTGCTGTGCCAGTGAACTGTGGGCATAGAGTGAGTGAATTTTGTCAAGCAAGCACTATTGTACACTTCCATCCTGTTTACCAGCTTGAGTCTTTACCTTGATCCAGCTGAGAATGGTAGGAAGGCATAGGGGTGTCTTTTTTTCACAATTTTCCTTGGAGGATTTCAAGGGGTAAAGATCTATAATGAGAGTGAAGGTCCTCCACTCCCCCCACCCCCAAACTCTACACCTATCGTGAATGCAATTCCTAAAGCTCACTCTAGGAACTGACAAAGGCTGGGTACTATAAGCCTAGCCTGTCGATCACAATAAACTGTGGACAATTCTGAAAGAGATGGGAATACCAGACCACCTGACCTGCCTCTTGAGAAACCTATATGCAGGTCAGGAAGCAACAGTTAGAACTGGACATGGAACAACAGACTGGTTCCAAATAGGAAAAGGAGTACNATGCTGGGAGGGATTGGGGGCAGGAGGAGAAGGGGATGACAGGATGAGATGGCTGGATGGCATCACTCACTCAATGGACATGAGTTTGGATAAAGTCCAGGAGTTGGTGATGGACAGGGAGGCCTGATGTGCTGTGATTCATGGGGTTGCAAAGAGTCGGACACGACTGAACTGAACTGAACTGATGGGATTTGAGTCTGGGATAAGAAGGTTTTTGTTTGGAATATTATCAAGATATTTTACATAGTTTCCTGATGCTAACAAGTCTTGTGCAGCCTGAACAGGAATTTCTTAATGATTTTGAGATTCACCACTTATTTGATGTGTAAGTGCCAAATATTTGATACATATTGGAGGAGGCAATGGCACCCCACTCCAATACTTTTACCTGGAAAATCCCATGGACGGAGGAGCCTGGTGGGCTGCAGTCCATGGGGTCCCTAAGAGTCGGGCACAACTGAGCAACTTCACTCTCACTTTTCACTTTCATGCAGTGGAGAAGGAAGTGGAAACCCACTCCAGTGTTCTTGCCTGGAGAATCCCAGGGATGGNCCAATACTTTTACCTGGAAAATCCCATGGACGGAGGAGCCTGGTGGGCTGCAGTCCATGGGGTCCCTAAGAGTCGGGCACAACTGAGCAACTTCACTCTCACTTTTCACTTTCATGCAGTGGAGAAGGAAGTGGAAACCCACTCCAGTGTTCTTGCCTGGAGAATCCCAGGGATGGGGGAGCCTGGTGGGCTGCCATCTATGGGGTCGCACAGAGTCGGACACGACAGAAACGACTTAGCAGCAGCAGCAGCAGATACTCAGTTGATTAATAGACATGGTCCCTGCCTTCATGGAGCTTCTAAAGTGGAAAATGGATACCAAATAGATAAATACAAATTGTATTAATACTGAGTGCCATGAAAGGAATGAGTGGGCTGAGCTAGACAGTAATCCAGTGGAACATAATTTTTTTCACTTAAGTATAGTTGATTTACAAAGTGCTAATCTCTGCTATATCAGTTTTACACACATACACATTATTTTTAAAGTTCTTTTCCCAGGTTTATCCCAGAAAAATGAAATGAAAATCACTCAGGCATGTCCAACTCTTCATGACCCCATGGACTGTACAGTCCATGGAGTTCTCCAGGCAAGAATACTGAAGTGGGTAGCCTTTCCCTTCTCCAGTGGATCTTCCCAACCCAGCAATTGAACCAGGGTCTCCTGCATCTTAGATGAATTCTTTACCAGCTGAGCTACCAGGGACGCCCCTTCAAGCTGTGTAGGGGCGTCATTAAGGGATGGCAGTTAGGTTATCCCAGGAGATTGGATATAATTCCTTGTGCTATCCAGTAGGACCTTGTTGTTTATCCATTCTAAATGTAATAGCTTGCATCTACCAAACCCAAACTCTCAGTCCATCTCTCTCCTCCCCTCCCTTCCCCTTGGCAACCACAAGTCTAATTTCTATGTCTGTGAGCTTTTTTCTGTTTAGTAGACAGATTCATTTGTGCCATATTTTTTTTTAATTTTTATTTTTTTCCGTCTCAGGTGTACATGAGTTCCCAATCTAGAACCCCCCCCCCAACCTCCCACCCCATATCAACTCTCTGGATCATCCCCGTGCACCAGTCCCAAGCATCCTGTATCCTGTATCGAACATAGACTGGTGATTCGTTTCTTACATGATAGTATACATGTTTCAGTGCCATTCTCCCAAATCATCCCACCCTCTTCCTCTCCCTCAGAGTCCAAAAGTCCATTCTATACATCTGTGTCTCTTTTGCTGTCTCACATACAGGGTTATCATTACCGTCTTTCTAAATTCCATATATATGTGTTAGTATACTGTATTGGTGTTTTTCTTTCTGGCTTACTTCACTGTATAATCGGCTTGTGCCATATTTTAGTTTTCACATATAAGTGATATCATATGGTATTTATTTTTAAGGGGAATTTACTTTAGATGGGGTTGTCTAGAAAATCTTCTTTGAGAAGGTGACATACAAGTTGAAACCTGAAAGATGGTAATGGAAGTTAGCCCTCCTCTTCCTCATGTGCCTCGTAGCAGCAAAATTATGGCAAGTAGCTAGACAGTTTAAATAGCCCTGAAACTTGATCCCTGCCAAGTAAAAGCAAACTAATCTTCTTGACAATATGGGTAGACAGTAAATGTAAAGAAAGCACTGATCACATCAGTAATAACCCACTCTATCAAGAAGATCCCCAAATAGAGGGACCTAAACCAGATAGAAATTTCTTTCTCTCTCACATTAAAGTCTCAGGGAGGCAAGTGGTCCAGAGTTGGTAGCATGGTTTGCTTTACAAGACTGTCAAGGCATCCAGGCTCCTTCAGTCTTCTTGCTCTCCATCTTCAACATGTGGCTTTCAGTTAATGATCTGAGATAGTTACCAGCTCCCACCACCGCATCTACTTTTGAGCAAGTGAGAGGTCATAAGAGGGAATGGGAAGGTATGCACCTTTCTTTTTGAAGACATTAGCTGGAAATTGTATACGTCCCTTCTGCTCACAGCTCTGCCTATAACCGACTTCCTCCTATAGCTGAAAAGGAGACCAGGAAAAGTGGTCTTTCACTGGGACCATGTTCTCAGCTAAAACTATTGATATTTCTGTAAGAGTGGAGAAAAGATGTTGAAGGGACACTGAGTCATCTCTGCCACAAATAGCCTACTGTCTGTGGGCTAGGACAGATGTTTTAAAATAGAAACTGTATCAGGGATAGTGCTGAGACCATGAAGGGTGTCATAGCATTTAGAGTCTAGTAATTAAAGGTCACCATTCAGCAGGCCATACAGGTAAATCTGTAAGTATCAGTCTCAAGTCAGGAATAGGGGAGGTGGGCAAGTATCTTGAAGGAGTCACATAAACCTGACTAAAATCACTCTCTCTTCTTGTCCCCCTCAACTAGGAGATGACACACAAGCAAAAAACAATGCTCAACTTCTTAAACACTAATCTTAAAGGTTTTCTGTAAAGGACACTACACCCAACAGAGCTAGTTGTACATCATACCAAGTGTCATGTCTTTATTCTTTACCTTTTGTACATCACTGATCATTTTACAAATTTGAAGAAAACAGCAAATCTTCCCCCAGAAATATGTACATTTTCTAAGCACCAGTAAAAGAGTTTGCCTATGATCTTCTGACACCAGTGGACTCCCTGAGCCCATTTCTGGAACCTACTGAGAGCCATTCCTTTGCCCTACTATCTTGGAGAACCTTAGCAGGTGGATATGTCTAGTAGTGGAGGGACCCCATGTTTAGGAGGCAAGTCATTTCATCCTTAGGCAGTTTGAGAATATTGAACAAAAAAATTTCCTCCTTTGTAAAACTCACCCATTGGTACAACTCAAAATTTCTTTAACAATATATAGATTTGATGGATAGCTACATGTAAAAGGATGAAGCTAAATAACTTTTCTCACACCATATACTCAAAAAAATAAAGTGAATTAAAGAGTTAAAAGGAAGGCTAGAAGCCATAAAATTCCTAGAAGAACACTGTAGGCAATGAGCTCTTTGTCATGGGTCTTAGCAACATTTTTGGGGATCTGTCGCCTTATGTAAAGGAAAAAGAAGCCAAAATAAATAAATGAGACTGCATCAAACTAAAAAGCTTTTGCACAGGGAAGGAAACCATCAACAAAATGAAAAGCATACTGAATGGAAGATTCAAATGATATGTCTGCTGCTGCTGCTAAGTTGCTTCAGTCGTGTCTGACTCTGTGCGACCCCATAGACAGCAGCCCACCAGGCTCCTCCATCCATGGGATTTTCCAGGCGAGAGTACTGGAGTGGGGTGCCATTGCCTTCTTCAAATGATATGTCTACTAAGGGGTTAATATCCACAATCTATAAAGAGCTCATACAACTCAATATATTAAAAAATCCAATTTAAAAATGGGCAAAGGACCTGAACAGGCATTCTTCCAAAGAAGACATACAGAGGGCCTACAGACACATGAAAAGATGCTCAATGTCACACATCCTTGTTGTTCAGTCACTCAGTCATGTTCGACTATTTGGAATCCCATAGACTGCAGCACGCCAGGCTTCTCTGTCCTTTACTATCTCCCAAAGTTTGCTCAGATATCATGTCCATTGAGTTGGTGATGCCACCCAATCATCTCATCCTCTGTCATCCCCTTCTCCTCCTGTCTTCAATCTTTCCCAGCATCAGGGTCTTTTCCAATGAGTCGGGTCTTGAAGTCAGAATCTTAGCTCCCCTACTTTTCCTCCTGTTTACTCAGGAATGCCTTTGTTTTTCAAGTTTTGGACTCTTCACCACAACCCTGCTGAATGGGAAGACCCTCAGGTATGATAGAACCAAACTCCACCCAGTGGCATCTGAGATCGTCAGCAAGGATAGGAGGGAACAGAAGATATTCACAGTAGAGGGCATGGTTAGAACAACCATCCATAGGTTAGGAAAGAGAAAACAGAACAAAATTCCTATGCTTTTAAAAGAAAAATACTTTGGGACTTCCCTGGTGGTCCAATGGCTAAGACTCTGCACTCTCGAGGCAGTGCCCCCGGTTTCGATCCCTGATCAGGGAACTAGATCCCACATGCCACAATTAAGAGTTCATATGCCTCAACTAAAGATTCTGCGTGCCACAAACAAAGACAGAAGATACCACGTGCCATAGCAAGACTCAGGGCAGCCAAGTAGATAAATAAATATTTAAAAGGAAAACAAAGAAAAGAAAAATATTTCCTATTTGTAAAGTTTCCAATGTTCCACAATGATTCCTCATCAACAGAAACACATCACATCCTTTTGGGAAGTAAAAGGTGTGTGATTGGTTGACTGACGCAATGTCGTTTAACCACCTTGCACCCCACTTTCATTTATTCATAAAGTCAAGCTAGTCACTGAGTTATCATATAGATCACAAACAATTTGTTACTGGAAATCATTAAAGGAGCAAAATTATGAAGGCTTTGCCTTGTAAAACATTCACGCATATTTGAGTTTAGACCTTCAAAAATCCCAGTCTCATTTACACTTAAAGTCAACCTGAATGAGGGTGAGGAGGACAGGAGAGACCTACAGGGTGTGGAAGAGGAAGAGCATGATCCTTGGCTGTGGACCAGTGTTCAGAGCCACCACACAGTCTAAATCCAGGCTGTGCTCATCCACACCTCTCACAGAGACGGGGAAGTGGAGAGGCCAGGATCTGAACGACTTGAGCATTTGGATTGCCACCCCTTGAACTTTGCACAGGGATTCCCAGGTGGCTTAGTGATTAAGAAGCCACCTGATAATGCAGGAGACGCGGGTTCGATGCCTGGGTCGGGAAAATCCCCTGGAGGAGGGCATGGCAACTCACTCCACTATTCTTGCTGGGAAAATCCTATGGACAGAGGAGTCTGACAGGCTACAGTCTGTGACAGTCTGTCACAAAGAGTCTGACACAACTGAGCGCACACACAAGAACTTTGTACAAGTCACTAGCTCAGTCTATTGGGAACCCAAGACAAAGGAAAAGAGTAATAAATAATTTGATTCCTTGTCAATTTGTATATGACAAAGGCAGTTATTTACCGTGAAGGGATAATCAGTTCAGTTCAGTCACTCAATCATGTCCGGCTTTTTGCAACCCCATGGACTGAAGCACACCAAGCTTCCCTGTCCATCACCAAATCCCAGAGTCTGCTCAAAATCATGTCCATTGAGTCAGTGATACCATCCAACCATCTCATCCTCCGTGGGCCCCTTCTCCTCCTCCTTCAATCTTTCCCAGCATCAGGAGGCTTTTTTAATGAGTCAGTTCTTCGCATCAGGTGGCCAAAGTATTGGAGTTTCAGCTTCAGCATCAGTCCTTCCAATGAATATTCAGGACTGATCTCCTTTAGGATGGACTCATTGGATCTCCTTGCAGTCCAAGGGACTCTCAAGAGTCTTCTCCAACACCACAGTTCAAAAGCATCAATTCTTCAGTGCTCAGCTTTCTTTATAGTCCAACTCTCACATCCATACATGACTACTGGAAAAACCATGTGCTGTGCTTAGTCACTCAGTCGTATGACACCATGGACTGTAACCTGCCAGGCTCCTCTGTTCATGGAGATTCTCCAGGCAAGAAAACTGGAGTGGATTGCCAATTCCTTCTCCAGGGGATCTTCCCAACCCAGGGATAGAACCCAGGTCTCCCGAATTGAAGGTGGATTCTTTACCAGCTGAGTGACCAGGGAAAAACCAAAGCCTTGACTAGACGGACCTTTGCTGGCAAAGTAATGTCTCTGCTTATATGCTATCTAGGCTGGTCATATATTTTCTTCCAGGGAGCAAGCATCTTTTAATTTCATGGCTGTAGTCACCATCTGCAGTGTTTTGGGAGGCCAAAAGAATAAAGTCAGCCACTATTTCCCCATCTATTTTCCATGAAGTGATGGGACCAGATGCCATGATCATTTTTTTCTGAATGTTGAGTTTTAAGCCAACTTTTTCACTCTCCTCTTTCACTTTCATCAAGCGGCTCTTTAGTTCCTCTTCACTTTCTGCCATAAGGGAGGTGTCATCTGTATATCTGAGGCTATTGATATCTCTCCCAGCAATCTTGATTCCAGCTTGTGCTTCCTCCAGCCCAGTGTTTCTCATGATGTACTCTGCATAGAAGTTAAATAAACAGGGTGATAATATACAGCCTTGATGTACTCCTTTCCCAATTTGGAACCAATCTATTGTTCCATGTCCAGCAAGGACTGAACCAGGGTCTCCCACATTGCAGGCAGACACTTTACTGTCTGAGCCACCAGGGAAGCCCTGAAAGGAAAATTAGCATTAGTTTTAGTCATTCAGTCATGCCTGACTCTTTGCGACCCCATGGACTGCAGCCCACCAGGCTCCACTGTCCATGAGATTTTCCAGGCAAGGATGCTGGAGTGGGTTGCCATTTCCTTCTCCAGGGGATCTTCCCAATCCAGGGTTCAAACCCAGGTCTCCTACACTGCAGGCAGATCCTTTACTGACTGAGCTACAAGGTAATCCCTTGAAGGGAAAATAGTGAAGTCAATAGATTTGGCTAAATCAGATTGTATTTTAATTGTCCTAATAATTCATGGTTGCTTTTTAGCCTAGGGACATAGTTAGATCTGCCCCTAGACTGTAGAGTCTCTGCTTGCTCCAGATGTGTTTTCAATGGCAAGCCTCTNAAAGGCAATGCCAAAGAATGCTCAAATCCCATAAACTATAAAGAAAAGTTTACATATCTTACTTCCTGAAAATGTAGAAGCCCCATATGATAAAAGACATCATAAATACAGTTTTCAGAAAGTAAAAGAATGGGGGGAAAAAGTTATCATCAAGGATTATTATCCACAATATGTAAAGAACTTACATGAATCAATAAGAAAAAGATAACTTCATAGAAAAATAAACATAGATGACATATACATCACATAGAATGAAACAAAGATAAACAAAAATGGCCAATAAGCATGTTTTGAAAACTAAAAGTAATGTCTCCAATAATAGGAAAAGAGTTAAAAAAATTACAGTATATTCACATTACAGAATTTCATGAAGTCATGATTAGAAATGAGATGTATTTTTATTGAGTGAAAAAAGTAAGAACAATATGGATATGGTCCCATAGATAAGAATCCGTACATACATATGCATATATGAAATGTACAGGAAAAAGTCTGAAAGAACGCATCCCAAGCTATTCTGTTTTTAGGAAAAGCAGTAGGATCGGGCAGGGAGGTGTGGCTATGTGAAATGGGATTTTTACCTCTTACTCCATAGCTTTTCTAGTATTGTAAATCTTTTACCATGAGCATACATTCATGTATTATGAATGCAATTCTGAAAGAGATTTTAAAACAGCAGAAAATATACGGAAGCCACTTACAAAATTCTTGATATTTGGCATTAGTAATAACCAGAATCAAACAGAAAAGAGGAGAAAATCTCTGAATCATACAGAAACAGGTCTAAGTGATACCCTATGTCACCATACTTTGATTAGTCTAATTTTCCTGGACCTTGAGCTGTAATTTAACTTTAAAACAAAATGTATATAATCATCATATCCTAGGCTCTAACATTAGGGGAGTTTCTTCAGGTGCAAGTAGATCCCCTTCTTGGGTTTGATGAAAATATAGGGCACGAAGACAAGAGGTTTGGTGGGCTCTACTGTCATCTGGAAGCGGAGCAGAATCAAGGCAACAATCACCTTTATCTCAGCTATGGCAAAATTCTGCCCGATGCAGTTCCTGCAGACACAAAGAAAAAGAGAGACTTGAACTGATACTTCTAATGCTTTAATAAGCTACTAGAAAAACAAGTCTGATGTTAACAATACATTTGCACATGAAATTCCATAGCAACTTTTGGACTTTGGACTTCCCTTGTTCCTTGTAAGAATGTGAGCTGGAAGGTTCAAGTTGATGCCCTTCCGAAACAAGGTGGCACTTGGAGCTGCTCACAGAATTGTTCCTCCCTCCACTCCCCGCCCCCACCCGCTGTGAAGTTCTAATATATAATAAAACATGATGACCATGCTTGGTAACACACTGTATGGCAGAACTGAAATTTGCTAAGAAAGAAGAACTTAAATATCCTCTCACACACAAAAAAGGACAGGTATGTAAGCTGAGGAATATGCTAATGAACTACATGGGAAGGAATCTTCTCAGTGTATATCGAATCATCAGGAAGCGTATATCAAGTGTCTTACAATTTAAGACTCTAATATAAAGATGAAATAAAAGATGAAATAAATTGTTTTCTGAAAAAGAATCTCTCATTTGTACTGGGTGTGAACCTGCACTGAACCCATGAGCAACAGCTCACCTTGCTGTTTAGCCTTCTGAGCCATGGCTGTATAGGATGCCATAGCAAAGGGTGCTGTGTTTCGTGAAACTAATTGACACTTTCAGTGGCTCAGACAGGCACTGAGGTCTACCTCATGGTCAGGTGAGAAGATAAGTTTCCATAGAAGAACTTATAGAGCTGGGGGGCTGAAGCGAGAAGGCTGTTCCCAGGTAAACATTTTTATGTGTTTTTAAAAACTTCAAATAGTCCTCACCTTGGTCCAGATGAGAATGGTAAGTAAGCATGGGAGTGTCTTTTATTATTTTCCTGGGAGAACCTCAAGGGGTCGAAGACCTGAAACGAGAGGGTGACCCCACGACCATCCTCAAAACACCATTAACACATTTCTGAAGCTACTGCTTAGCACTGATCAACAGAAATATCCATGCACCACATATGTAATTTCAAATGTTCTGGTATCCACATTTTTACAAGGGGTAATGAATTGTATAATATAAGTTATTTAACAGAAAATATGATCATTCCAACATGAATTCATATACATAATTACTTTAAGATAATATTTCCTATTTTTTGTACTACAGCTGCAAAATTTTACTTTCCCAACACATCTCAGTTCTAACCAGCCACATTTCAAGTGCTCCACACCACATGTGGTTAATGGCTACCGCCCTGGACAGCACAACTCTAGACCTGCTGACCTTGTCTGGTCTCCCAGGTGATTAGTCTGCTACCCAGACGAGAAAAGAGGAAAGTAGAAATACCAGGGCCAGTGGTAGTATTTTCACTTTGAAGGTACAAGTGCATCTACTCAGAAGTCAAACCAAGATGACCTATGTGATCAGTTGTCCAACTTCCCATTACACATAACAGGTTTGAAACTAGCAGCATATAAAAAAGGCAGTATCTGCACACGTTGTGTTTAGAGTTTCAAGAGACTCAGCTGTGTTACAAACCTTTTTGCCTCTTCAGATCCTTTCTCCTCCCTTTCCCCCTTGCTCTGGGCTCCAAACTGACCCACGGGGTTTCCCGTTGGGTTTGACCAACAAAAGGCATTGAAAGGAAATCTGGAGAGTGGGACAGTCATACCTGTGGGTTTTCCCAGACGGCAGGGTTGTGGTGGAGACCCCAGATACTGAGAACCACGGTCATTCCTGAGAAAGGGAGGAAATAAAAGAGATTGCAGAAAAAAGAGCAAGTTGTGAGCTCCTTTTATACTGCTTTTCAGTAACATTTTTCTTTTTGAAGGGAAAGACTTAGTTCCTAGCAGAGTTCTGTGGGCTATAGCTGATGCCAGCGGTGAAGGACCCATAAAAAGATGGAGTTTGGTGGCACCTTAGTTTTCAAATCAATGATCTATTTAATACCTGATTCTATTTTAAGGTGCTCTTGGTATCACGTCAAAATGATAGCCTATGTTTATGCTCTCCACTATCCCTAGAAATTGTTTATACATCTATTCATGGACTATAAAGTATCCAGACACAACAGCTTAGGTACATTTAGGAACAGAATTGTACTTCCACTGTGCAGATCCAATGACGAGTTTCTGTTGGTACAGATCATACATGGTAGGGAATTTTGGCAAATATTCATGTAGTATGAGGATTTTTAAAAAGACAGAAGAAACAAAAATAAATACAATTTAAAAAAAGGAAAAAAAGATAGAGGTGAGATAATTTGAGGATTATTTGGCTATCAGAAATAATTTTGGTAAAGTAATTCTAGATCTGTCAACAAAGGGACAGTAAGTGACAGGCTGTTGGTACTGATACAAGCAATCCTGTTGGCTTGTTCCTAAGGGCAAGAGTTGACTGAAAACTGAAGCAGATTAAGTGGAGGGTGTCTCATATGATCTCCCTGCCTCCCACTTGCCCTGCTCAGATACTTGTGCTGTTCTGAAGAGCACTGGGCTTCAGACGTAGAACCTCTGAGTAGGTTCTAGCTCTGCTCAATGCACTTTGGGATCCCCCAGTGGGTTTTTGGCTACACAAAAAGTATCTGAAAGTGCTCTATAAACTGCAAAACACATATAAGCGTCTGCTAAGAGCATGTTCCAAGGTGAAAAAGATGAGATAATCTATTTGAAGGCTCTGTGTAAACTTTTAAGTGCTGCATACTTACTAGGATAATATTACTGTGATGATGAAGACAAAGACTCTCTTTGGGTCTTCTAGATAAAGATAAAAGCGTTCATCTCCCGTGAAGTCTTGCCTGGTCTCGAATGCAGCCAGGCCAGGATTATCTTAGAAACAACGTCCCATAATGGAAGAAACCCTGAGTTGGGATTCTGCTGATATAGGTTCTTTTCATAGCTTTGCTTCAAATGACTATATACCTTTGGGAAAGTCTCAGAAACCCACATCTGGTCAAGGCATTACCTACTGAGAACTTAACAGGTGCCCAACCCTAAGCCAGCTATCCTGAGGTTTGTCTTTTGACTCTTCCAAGAGTTGAGAATCCCTCTGGTCTTTTTCACTGTGGTCCCCAGGATTCAGTGATCTTTAGAAACTGCTTAGGAAAGGAATGCAAAGACCTGCAGGCAAAGAGCGTCCATCTGGAAAGGTAATGGGCTTGCTGAGTTCTCTGGAGATGGACACGGCTGGAGGTGCCAAGCGGAGTGACTCCTTAATGCACATTGTAGTGTATGACATCTCACTCAGCTGGTCCCTGTGAGTACAAGAGAGGGAACACAGGGAACTCAGACTCCATATTCAGTTTGTAAATACTGACATATTCTTCTATTCAACCTTTGCTCTTGGTCAAAGTCCTTTTACCCGTTGGTTTATGTAACAGAATGTTAAAAAGGAACACTTTCTGCCTCAGGATCAGCTGAGGTCCCAGAGGACAAAGAACCATACAGGTGCCATACATCCTCACCTTGAATGTGGAGAAAAGGGCAGGAACTTCCTACATTTTGGTGGGAATGCAAACTGGCGTAGCCACTGTGGCAAACAGTATGGAAGTTCCTCAAAGAACTGAAAACAAAGCTACCGTACGCTCTTGCAATCTCACTCCTGGGTATATATCTGTAGAAAACTCTTATTTGAAAAGATACATGCACCCCAATATTCAAAGCAGCATTATTTACAAAAGCCAAGATATGCAAGCAACCTAAATATCCATCAACAGATGAGTGGATAAAGGAGGCGTGCTATATATACACAATGGAATACTACTCAGTCATAAAAAGAATGAAACAACGTCATTTGCAGCAACACGGATGGGTCTAGAGGTCATCAGGCTAAGTGAAGTAAGTCAGAAAGAGAAAGACAAATATTATATGATATCACTTACATGTGAAACTTAAAATATGATATAAACGAACTTATTTGCAAAACAGAAACAGACTCACAGGAAAGAAAACAAATTTATGATTGTGCATGCTAAGTCGCTTCGGTCATGTCATTCTTCGCGACCCTATGGACTGTGACCCAACAGGCTCCTCTGTCCAAGGGATTCTCCAGGCAAGAACTGGAGTTGGTTGCTGTGCCCACCTCCAGGGCATCTTCCTGACACAGGGATCAAACCTGCGTCTCTTTACCTCTCCTGCACTGGCAGGTGGGTTCTTTACCGCTAGCACCATCAAAGAAAACAAAGTTACGGTTACCACAGGGGTTAAGTGAGGAGAAGAGTATTAAAAAGTGCACTCACTTTGTTGTACACCAGAAACTAACACAACATTATAAATTAATTTTACTTGAAAAAAACTCCAAATATCCTCATAATAAAGTGAAGCATCAAACTACTGGTAAAGGATTTGCTGAGAAGATTCCCGAAAACGTTTTGCAACACTTAGCTCATCATATAAATCAAGGAATGGCTAAGGAATGAAGACAGGAGGCCTCCAAGTTTTGAGAGGGAAAAAAGATCCTTGCAAAGAACTGCTGGAATGCTGGAGTGCTGTGGAGAATGCTGGAGAGGGGGTTCCCTTCATATTTAGCAAAGAGGGGATTAAAGAAGATCACAGAAGATGTTCTGACATGTGCTCCTTAGAGGCTGGGAGGAACAGAACTAATAGGAAAGGCCGTAACTCACAACAGACAGAGAGGCAAGGAAAGGAGCAGCGACAAAGCAAAAACCCTACAGTGAGTCCTATGGGCCAGTGAACCAGCAAGAAGGACAGCTTCTGAACCAGCTTGAAGAGCACTCTAAGGACAAGAATTTCTTTGGCCCATGAATCATCATCATAAAGTTCCAGTGAGAGAGTCTCCAAAAACCTCGCTGAGAGTAAAAGGAAGCACCAAGTTTAAGGGCAAGGTGGCAACAGTACCAGCTGCCTTTCTCCTCATCCTTTCTCCCTCCTGGGACCATTTCTGGAAGGGTCGGCAAGCAGAAGCCAACAACAACGCCCTCTTTATTTTCTTGGGCTCCAAAATCACTGTAGAGGGTGACTGCAGCCATGAAATTAAAAGACACTTGCTCCTTGGAAGAAAAGTTATGATCAACCGAGACAGCATATTAAAAAGCAGAGACATTACTTTGCCAACAAAGGTCCATCTAGTCAAAGCTATGTTTTTTCCAGTAGTCACGTGAGAGTTGGACTATAAAGAAAGCTGAGTGCTGAAGAACTGACGCTTTTGAACTATGATATTGGAGAAGACTCTTAAGAGTCCCTTGGACTGCAAGGAGATTCAACCAGCCCATCCTAAAGGAAATCAGTCCTGAATATTCATTGGAAGGACTGATGCTGAAGCTGAAACTCCAATATTCTGGCCACCTGATGCGAAGAACTGACTCATTGGAAAAGACCCTGATGCTGGGAAAGATGGAAGGCAAGAGAAGGGGACGACAGATGGTTGGATGGCATCACTGACTCAATGGACATGAGTTTGAGCAAATTCTGGGAACTGGTGATGGACTAGGAGGCCTGGCGTGCTGCAGTCCATGGGGTCACAAAGAGTCGGACACGACTGAGCAACTGAACTGAACTGAACTGACTGACAACTGGTTCACCCACCTCTGGCTTCCAGACCCAGAGAAGTACTGAACTGGAATATATGGAGATGCTCCAAGTGGATAACAATTTGAAGTTTTTATTATTACACTGGACCAGACAGCTTAATTATTGAAATGAGACTGCTCTTGTGATTTAAATGGATGGGAACACTAGGAGATTCACTCACAGTTTCGCCCCAGTGATGAAAAGTACTTTGCCCATACAAGTTTGAAGTATCAGTGGGAGAAGAGTAAATTTTTATTTGATCATAGATAGTCAGGTTGGTTCAGTAAACTGACAGCATACATTTGGTCTTTTTGCTTCAGGTATTTTTATTTCTCTTTCTGATTATTTAGCAGGCTTTGGCCATTCATTAATGTGAAATTTTAATTTTGAACTCTTTCCTCCTCGAGCTCATAATAATAAGAATCTGCTTAGCCTAGCACTTTTCATACTTAAGAAAAATAATGCTGTCCATCTCAGCCCTGGTGCAAAAAGATGAGAGGCCTTTTAACCCAATGCAGAAATAGGTTGACAAGGAGGCAAATGGAGATGTTGAACAACTTTCTGACTTTTTTCAGAACTTTGCTCTTTGCGGTGTGGTTTATTAAGATTATAAATTTTTGGACTGTTCTGTACAAATTTAAATTAAATGTAATCAAAGGCCATTTTTAAATTCCCTATAATATGTTTGCCATTTCTTTCATTAAAATAAATGGTAGCAAAGAGATCCTCTGGAGTTTGTTTTATCACCTGGCAAAGATTTCCTTATAGTTTTCCCATTTCACATAGGCCAAGCAAGAATAAGAAGGTCAAAATTTGAGTTGCGTACATACATCTACCCTAATCGAGGCTAAAGTATCTGATTAATATTGGGAGGTGATAGACACTGTTTCTAAATTCAGTGAATGAATAAAACCTTACTAGTCAACACTGCATCTTGTGCTATATAGATCAGACCTTTGACTTACGGTAGGAAATGACTGGTGTTTCGTTATAAAAAGTCAGATCTCTGCTTCAGTTCAGTTCAGTTGCTCAGTCGTGTCTGACTCTTTGCGATCCCATGAACTGCAGCACGCCAGGCCTTCCTGTCCATCACCAGCTTCCAGAGTCTACTCAAACCTATGTCCATCGAGTCGGTGATGCCCTCCAACCATCTCATCCTCTGTCATCCCCTTCTCCTCCTGCCCTCAATCTTTTCCAGCATCAGGGTCTTTTCAAATGAGTCAGCTCTTTGCATCAGGTGGCCAAAGTACTGGAGTTTCGGCTTCAACATCAGTCCTTCCAATGAACACCCAGGACTGATCTCCTTTAGGATGGACTGGTTGGATCTCCTTGCAGTCCAAGGGACTCTCAAGAGTCCTCTCCAACACCACAGTTCAACAGTATCAACTCTTTGGCTCTGCTACACCTATATAAATTCATATTTTCCTTTATAAATGTTCTAATTGAGCTGACTTTTNAGAGTTGGACATGACTGAGCGACTGAACTGAACTGAACTGATCTGATATGAACTGAACTGAAACACTGTGATCACCAAGAGGAAAGAATAAAGCAAAATTCCAGGAGGGAAAACAAGGAGGAAATGTTTATAGATGCAGATCTTACCAGGTAATGGAAGACCCATCCCCCAGGATGGCTTTGATCTCCTCCCGGCATCTCTCCTGATGCTCAGGGTACAGAGCTAGGTGGTAGAGGAGCCAGGAAATGCCTGCTAGAACAGAGTCATGCCCTGCCAGCATGAATGTGTTCACCTCGGACCATAGGTCTGCATCTGTGAAGCTATCATTTTCAGCCTAGAAAGAATAGTAGAGAGACTTTTATGCAGCATCAGTTTACAGATGTTTGAAGCCCCAGTCAAAACAATGGTTTCAGGGGGAAAACTGGCTCTCAAATAAGAGTTTTCATTTTTATGCAGTTTAACAAATATATACTCTGAGTCATGTTTTGCCCAGGGCATAAAGGAGAACCACAGACAGGCACGCCCCTGCAATGAGCTCCTGCAATCGTTTTGTCAGATTTATCCAGACTTTTCAGCACCTCTTCCTCACTGTTTTATCAGCTTAATCTGATTCACTTTCCCGTGTTTCCCTGAACCACCATGTATCTTTATGATAATCACCAAATCCTGCTGAATTTGTAAAAAATTTAGTCTTATCTGACTCCCTCTAGTGACAGAACTGTAGAATTCAGCTTTTAATCTCAAACTGTGCAGCACCAACCATCAATTCANGCTTAATCTGATTCACTTTCCCGTGTTTCCCTGAACCACCATGTATCTTTATGATAATCACCAAATCCTGCTGAATTTGTAAAAAATTTAGTCTTATCTGACTCCCTCTAGTGACAGAACTGTAGAATTCAGCTTTTAATCTCAAACTGTGCAGCACCAACCATCAATTCAAAAGTACTGTTACATTTAGTTGATGAATTTTGCTTTTGTCTTCCCTCCCCCCACTCATCTAACTACCCACACAATTAACTAGATCCATAAGCAGGCTCAGAATTTGAAAGATTTTGTTTTTTGTCTTCCCTCCGCCCTCTCTTCTAACTACCCATGCAATTAATTAGATATATGAGTAGGCTCAGAATTGGAAAGACTTACCTGAGCAGAAAGGACAATATCCAGGAAGTCCCGGTACTTCCTCTTCTGAGTGTTAGCCTGCTTATTCTTATCCTTGAGGGAATTCCTTCTATCCTTGACTATCTTGTCTAGGGTAGAATAAATATTCCCCATTACCAAAGTGACAGAAAAGTCAATCAAAGTGAAATAAATCACAGAACAAGCCATGGCCCCGTGGATAGTTTCAAATCATATCTAATTTCCTGAAGTTAGAGTGAGTACATTACATTGAAATAGATTTAACTTATGCAGAGGGGCTTCCCTGGTGGCTCAGATGGTAAAGAATCCATCTGCAATGCAGGAGACCCAGGTTCAATCACTGGATCCCCCCTGGAGAAGGGAACGGCTACCCACTCCAGTTCTTGCCTGGTGAATCCCACAGACAGAGGAGCCTGATGGGCTACAGTCCATGGGGTCACAAAGAGCTGGACATGACTGAGTAACACTTAATTTATGCAGATGTGTATTTTCCCATCAAAAGACAACTTTTGTTCAAAATTCCAAGGACAAACACAACAGATGAAAATATATTTTACATAACTAAGTAGGCAATATAATTAAAAAATTAAAAATGTAGGTGCAAGTAACCAATGATTCTTTTCTTTCTCAGTCTAATCTCTCATTTTCATGGAAAAATTATCACATGAAATGGAATGAAAAGAAAAAGACCAGCAAAGAAATGCCAACCTATATATAACTGAAGGAGCTGAAAGGAAAAAACTATTGGATAGAGTGTTTAAAATTATAATCCAAGAAAACTTTCTGGAAATAAGAGAAAAATTAAATCTACATATTAAAGGGCTCATACTATGTCTGGAAAAATTGGAACAGAATAACCAATTCATATATATATATCTCCTAATAAAACTACTTGACATTAAAGGCAGAGAAAANTCATTGGAAAAGACTCTGATGCTGGGAGGGATTGGGGGCAGGAGGGGAAGGGGACAACAGAGATGGCTGGATGGCATCACTGACTCAATGGACACGAGTCTGAGTGAACTCTGGGAGTTGGTGATGGACAGGGAGGCCTGGTGTGCTGTGATTCATGGGGTCGCAAAGAGTTGGACATGACTGAGCGACTGAACTGAACTGAACTGATCTGATATGAACTGAACTGAAACACTGTGATCACCAAGAGGAAAGAATAAAGCAAAATTCCAGGAGGGAAAACAAGGAGGAAATGTTTATAGATGCAGATCTTACCAGGTAATGGAAGACCCATCCCCCAGGATGGCTTTGATCTCCTCCCGGCATCTCTCCTGATGCTCAGGGTACAGAGCTAGGTGGTAGAGGAGCCAGGAAATGCCTGCTAAAACAGAGTCATGCCCTGCCAGCATGAATGTGTTCACCTCGGACCATAGGTCTGCATCTGTGAAGCTATCATTTTCAGCCTAGAAAGAATAGTAGAGAGACTTTTATGCAGCATCAGTTTACAGATGTTTGAAGCCCCAGTCAAAACAATGGTTTCAGGGGGAAAACTGGCTCTCAAATAAGAGTTTTCATTTTTATGCAGTTTAACAAATATATACTCTGAGTCATGTTTTGCCCAGGGCATAAAGGAGAACCACAGACAGGCACGCCCCTGCAATGAGCTCCTGCAATCGTTTTGTCAGATTTATCCAGACTTTTCAGCACCTCTTCCTCACTGTTTTATCAGCTTAATCTGATTCACTTTCCCGTGTTTCCCTGAACCACCATGTATCTTTATGATAATCACCAAATCCTGCTGAATTTGTAAAAAATTTAGTCTTATCTGACTCCCTCTAGTGACAGAACTGTAGAATTCAGCTTTTAATCTCAAACTGTGCAGCACCAACCATCAATTCAAAAGTACTGTTACATTTAGTTGATGAATTTTGCTTTTGTCTTCCCTCCCCCCACTCATCTAACTACCCACACAATTAACTAGATCCATAAGCAGGCTCAGAATTTGAAAGATTTTGTTTTTTGTCTTCCCTCCGCCCTCTCTTCTAACTACCCATGCAATTAATTAGATATATGAGTAGGCTCAGAATTGGAAAGACTTACCTGAGCAGAAAGGACAATATCCAGGAAGTCCCGGTACTTCCTCTTCTGAGTGTTAGCCTGCTTATTCTTATCCTTGAGGGAATTCCTTCTATCCTTGACTATCTTGTCTAGGGTAGAATAAATATTCCCCATTACCAAAGTGACAGAAAAGTCAATCAAAGTGAAATAAATCACAGAACAAGCCATGGCCCCGTGGATAGTTTCAAATCATATCTAATTTCCTGAAGTTAGAGTGAGTACATTACATTGAAATAGATTTAACTTATGCAGGGGGGCTTCCCTGGTGGCTCAGATGGTAAAGAATCCATCTGCAATGCAGGAGACCCAGGTTCAATCACTGGATCCCCCCTGGAGAAGGGAACGGCTACCCACTCCAGTTCTTGCCTGGTGAATCCCACAGACAGAGGAGCCTGATGGGCTACAGTCCATGGGGTCACAAAGAGCTGGACATGACTGAGTAACACTTAATTTATGCAGATGTGTATTTTCCCATCAAAAGACAACTTTTGTTCAAAATTCCAAGGACAAACACAACAGATGAAAATATATTTTACATAACTAAGTAGGCAATATAATTAAAAAATTAAAAATGTAGGTGCAAGTAACCAATGATTCTTTTCTTTCTCAGTCTAATCTCTCATTTTCATGGAAAAATTATCACATGAAATGGAATGAAAAGAAAAAGACCAGCAAAGAAATGCCAACCTATATATAACTGAAGGAGCTGAAAGGAAAAAACTATTGGATAGAGTGTTTAAAATTATAATCCAAGAAAACTTTCTGGAAATAAGAGAAAAATTAAATCTACATATTAAAGGGCTCATACTATGTCTGGAAAAATTGGAACAGAATAACCAATTCATATATATATATCTCCTAATAAAACTACTTGACATTAAAGGCAGAGAAAAGGAAATTCTCAGAGATTCTAGACAAAAATATCAAATGACTTTTAATGATGATGAATTAAGCTAGCATCATACTTCTCAAGAGCAATAAAAAAAAATCAAGGCAAGGTTAAAGTATTTAGGAAAAACTCAAGGAAGCAAAGTATGAGGCAAAATTTTTTATCCAGCAAAACTATCCTTCATGCATCAAGTCTACCAAAAAACTGTTATAAACTTATAAGAACTCAGAAAATGCTTTGCTCATGAAGCCCATCTTGAGGAATCTATACTGGATGAGTTTCATCCAACCGAGAAATTATTGGAAAAACTTTATTAAAATAACTGAGGTGGGCCTTTCAAAGATTTAATTCTCGATATCAAAATAAAAAAAGGATAAAGATGTGGACAGAATAGTAACACATAAGCATTAAAAGTGAAAATAATGCTACGAAAAACAGGAGGAGTAGGGAGGGGAAAAGCTGGCTTAAAGTTCAACATTCAAAAAACTAAGATCATGGCATCCAGTCCCATTACTTCATGGCAAACAGATGGGGAAATAATGGAATCAGTGACAGACTTTATTTTCTTGAGCTCCAAAATCAATGCAGATGGTGACTGCAGCTATGAAATTGAAAGACACTTGCTCCTTGGAAGAAAAGCTATGACAAACCTAGACAGCATGTTAAAAAGCAGAGACATTACTTTGCCAACAAAGATCTGTCTAGTCAAAGCTATGTTTTTTCCAGTAGTCATGTATGGATGTGAGAACTGGACCATAAAGAAGGTTGAGTACCAAATAATTTGTGTTTTTGAATTGTGGTGTTGGAGAAGACTCTTGAGAGTCCCTTGGACTGCAAGGAGATCCAACCAGTGAATCCTAAATGAAATCAATCCTGAATATTCACTGGAAGGACTGATGCTGAAGCTGAAGCTCCAATACTTTGGCCACCTGATGTGAAGAGCCAACTCATTGGGAAAGACCCTGATGCTGGGAAAGACTGAAGGCAGGAGGAGAAGGGGTGACAGAGGATGAGATGGTTGGATGGCATCACTGACTCGATGCACAGGAACTTGAGCAAGCTCAGGGAGATGGCAAAGGACAGGGAAGTCTGGTGGGCCGGAGTCCATGGAGTCCACGTGCAGAGTCAGGCATGACTGACTGACTGAACAACAAATATCAGCAATCACTTTAAACATCAATGGTTACTACACCAATTAAAAGACGAAGAAGGTCAGAATGCACCTAAAAAACAAGATCCAACTATATGTTGTCTAAAAGCCCACCTTAAATATATAAAGATATACATAAATTAAAAGTAAAGGGACAGAGAAAGATATACCATGCTAACTAATCAAAAGAAAGCTGGAGAAGCAATATTAGTTTCCAACAGAAGAGATTTCAGGGAAAAGAAAATATTAGGGATAAAGAAGAGTATTACATAATGACAAAAGGGTCAATGATCCAAGAAGACAATGATCTTTAATGTGCCTGTGCCTAACAAAAGAGTCTCAAAATGCATGAGCCAAAAAGTAATAGGACTCAAGAAGAAATAAATAAATCTACTATCATAGCTGGAGACTTCAATATCCCTCTATCATAATGGACAGATCCAGCAGGCAGAAAACAAGCAAGGATATGGTTAAACTGAACAACATCATCAATCAACTGGATCTATTTGACAACTATAGAATATCTCATTCAACACAAGAACACTGACCAACACAGGCCATATTTAGGGGCATAAACCATAATCTAGACTATAAAAAATAGAACTCATAGTATATATGCTTTCAAACCACAATGAAATAGAAATCAGTAATGGAAAGATAATTGGAAAACTCCAAATTATTTGGCAAGTAAACCACACACTTCTAAATAACACATGAGTCATAGAAGTAGTCTCAAGAGCAACTTAAAAAATATTTTGAATTAATGAAAATTCAAATACAGTTAATCAAAATTGTGAGATACAGTGAAAGCAGTGCTTAAAGGGAAATTTATAGTATTAAAAGAATTATCAGAAAAGAAGAAAGATCTAAAATCAATCATCCAAGCTTCTCCCTTGGGAAACAGAAAAAGAAGAAAAAAATTAAGTCCAAATTAACTAAAGGAAAAGAAATAATAAAAATCTGAGCAGAAAGCAATAAAAGTGAAATAAGAAATAAAGAGAAAAAATTAATGAAACCAAAAGTTGGTTCTTAGCAGAGATCAATAAAGTTGATCAATCTCTAGCCAGGTTAACTGAGGAAAAAAGAGAAAAGACAAAATTGCTATTATTAGGTATAAGAGGAACCATCATTTCTGATCCTATGGATATTAAAAAGAGAATAAGGAAATATTATGAACAACTCCATGCTTACAATTTGATAACCTAGTTGAAATGGGTCAATTTCCTGAAAGACACAATCTACCAAAAGTCAGAAGAGAAATAGCTAATCTGAATAGACCTCTATCTATAAAACAGTTTGAGTCAATAATTAATAACCTTCCAAACCAGAATGGATCAGACCTGGTTGATTTCCTTGGTGATTTCTACCAAACATTTAGGAAACAAATCCTGCCAGTTCTCTACAATCTCTTCCAGAAAAATAGAAGCAGAGGGAGTACCTCCTGACTTATTTTATGAGACCAGCCATTTTTCTCACTCCTAAACGGAGACAGGCCCGGAATCTGGGACCCTTTGCTGCAGTGCTGAAAAGCTTGTACATGGACACATCTCTTCTCAAGCTACAGTATACAAAGAAACTATATGGGACTACAAATTATTGTGCGCATGTGCAGTTAGGGCAAACTCTAGACCAAAAGATATAAAACAGACACACCGAAAGCAAAACCCATCTGCCGTTTCTGAAGGACCTGGAGCCAAAACTGGGTGTCAGGAGCAAAAGCAGGGTGTTCCGCAGGGCTCCCTGCACTCAACAACACAAAGGATGGGCAAACCACCTAAACCACCCTTCCAGCCAGACTCCTGGACACACTCCTATCATAGCCTCATGTAAGAAACAAGCTCAGCCACCCGCCTTGGGGACCAAGCAAGGGAGCTTGTCACTTGTTTCTGCTCCCTCCTGGAGCCCCAACGAAGGCTTGACCGAATTTCTTGTCTGGTTTCAATTTCTATTGACTGGGGAAGACCAAGAACCCTGGTGGGTATCAAAACCAAATAAAGACATTACAATAAAGGGAACATTTTGGAGGATAATTTGGTGGATTCTTACAAAACTAAACTTATCCATACCATGCCATCTTTAATCATCCTCCTTGCTATTTACCCAAAGGAGCTGAAAACTTGAGTTCATACAAAAACCTGTGCACAAATGTTTTATAGAGGCTTTATTCAAAATTGTCAAACTTTGCTTTTTGAAAGCAACTAAGATGTCCTTCAATAGGTAAACAAACTGTGATACACTCATAAGTGAAAGTGAAAGTCGCTCAGTTGTGTCCAACTCTTTGCGACCCCGTGGACTTCAAAGTCCATGGAATTCTCCAGGCCACAATACTGGAGTGGGTAGCCTTTCCCTTCTCCAGGGATCTTCCTAATCCAGGGATCGAACTCAGGTCTCCCACATTAGAAGTGGATTCTTTACCAGCTGAGCCACAAGGGAAGCCCTCATACAATAAAATAGAATTGAACAATAAAAATAAATGCACTATCAAGCCATGGAAATACATGGAAAAACTTTAAATGCATATTGCTAAGTGAAAAAAAAAAATCTAAAAAGGTTACATATAGTATGATTCCAGTTAATGACATGAAAGAGGCCAAACTATAGAGACAGGGGTGTGGCACACAGGAAGGAGGGCTCAGTAGGTGGAGCACAGGGGAGTTTTAAGGGCAGTGAAACTATGCTGTATGATACTGTAATGGTGGAAACATATCATTACATATTTGTCAAAATCCAGAGAGTGTACATATAAAGAGTGAACCCTAAACTATGGACTTTAGTTAATAATGGCTCAAGAGGGCTTCCCTGGTGGCCCAGTGGTTAAGAATCTGCCTTGCAGCACAGGGGACACCACTGGTCCAGAAAAATCCCACGTGCCAGAGGCCAACTAAGCCCATATGCCCCAACCACTGACTTTGTGCTCTAGAGACCACCAGCCACAACTACTGAAGCCTGTGTGCTTAGATTGTGTGTTTCTCAACAAGAGAAGCCACTACAATGGGAAGCCCACGAAGCCCAAGTAGAGAGTAGCCCCTGCTGGCCACAACTAGAAAAAGCCCACATGCAGCAGTGAAGACTCAGTGCAGCCAAAAATAAATAAAATAAGTAACTATATATGTAAAATCATAATGACTCACCCATTATAAGAAATACACCACACTTAGACAAGAGGTTAATAAGGGAAAGTATGTATATAGGAGATGGTGAAGAAGTAGCAAAATATGGGAACTCTGTGCTTTCTGCTCAATTTTTCTATAAGCCTAAAACCCCCTGAAAAATACATTAATTAAAAAAAATGCTACAAAGTCTCTTTAATTGGTTCAGTGTGATTTAGCACACAAATAGATAGACCAATGGATAGAAAATAAAGTGAAGAAATAGGTCCAAGTACATTAGAATATGATAAAAGTGGTTACGTCAAACTGACTGGAAAAGATGGGACTTTTTAATAAATGGTGATAGGACAATTGGATAACCATTTGGAAATATTAAAGCAACTCTGTCAAGAGTCCTACTATCATCAAGTGGGTTTATGTCAGGGATACAGCTAAACATCCTACAATGCACTGGACAGCTCCTCACTGTCTGCATAACAAAGATTTAGCTAGCCCCAAATGTCATTAGTGCCAGAGTTGAGGTATTCTAGAATAGGCGAAGGCTTTTGACTATCGCTCAAAATCTAGATGCAGTAAAAGAAAATACGAATAAATTTGACTAATGGAAATTTTTGAAACGTGTTTATTTTTGATCAACTTAACATTTCAGTTCAGTTAATTTAGTTCAGTCACTCAGTTGTGTCCGACTCTTTGTGATCCCATGAAACGCAGCACGCCAGACCTCCCTGTCCATCACCAACTCTTGGAGTTTACCCAAACTCATGTCCATCAAGTCAGTGATGCCATCCAACCATCTCATCTTCTGTCATCCTCTTCTCCTCCTGCCCCNAGGGATGAAGACTATCTCCATGGAAAAGAAATGCAAAAAAGCAAAATGGCTGTCTGAAGAGGCCTTACAAATAGCTGTGAAAAGAAGAGAAGTGCAAAGCAAAGGAGAAAAGGAAAGATATAAGCATCTGAATGCAGAGTTCCAAAGAATAGCAAGGACAGATAAGAAATTTAACATTTAATTTCCCCCTAATGTTCTGCACTTTGTTTTATCATAGTTAGGCAATAGCAAGAGAATGTGAATAACTGTTTTCACTAAGTTCTGTGTAGATGCCTACAAATCCACTCCTGTTTCCTCTAATACTTAAATATTAATATTTTTGGTGTGAGCCATGATACAAACAGGCTTGATAACTACTGTTATACCGAAAGCCCATTTGTATCTTAGATGATTTCTAATCTGCTTATCTGTATGTCCTTATAATATCTATATTTGTGTGTCTCCATTTGTATGCATGTGTAGGTTCTTGCAAGTTTCTTGGAACAAATGCATTTCATATTTAACATTCATTGAGTTCCAGGGACTGTCTTAAGTGCTTTGCATATATTAACATATATTTACATATATTAACATTACATATATATTAAGATCTGTCTATCAGATCTTCATTTTACAGATAACCCTGAGACAGAACAGTAACTTGCCCAAAGTCATATGCTACTCAGTGGTGGAGCTGAGGAAGGATTAATTAATGGCCTGATAAATATTCTCTGTTTTGGTGTTCATGAAAAGTAGTGCTGAATTGCTTAAAAACTTAATTGATTTCAACTTTTGTTTATGTTTTGCTAAAACTATTTATTTTTGAATGAAGCTTCTTTTATCCTATTTTTTAATTGGGGTTAGAATACTTAACAAGATCTACCTAAAGTGCACAATATTGTTCACTATAGGTTATATGTTGTACAGCAGATCTTTAGAACTTATTCACCTTGCATAACTACTTTATACCCACTGAACAGTCCCCCAGGGGGTCCTTTTTTTGAACGTATGCCCATGTTTACTCTGTTCCTCCATTTATTCCTATGTTGCCTGAATATTTTTAGCTTGTCATTACTATGACAATCACTATGCAAAAAGCCATGCCAGGTATGCTATAAAATGTGAAGTGTCCACTTGCTATATTTGTATTAATAAAAACTGCATATAATAAAAATGGTGTAATATATAGAANTATGCCCATGTTTACTCTGTTCCTCCATTTATTCCTATGTTGCCTGAATATTTTTAGCTTGTCATTACTATGACAATCACTATGCAAAAAGCCATGCCAGGTATGCTATAAAATGTGAAGTGTCCACTTGCTATATTTGTATTAATAAAAACTGCATATAATAAAAATGGTGTAATATATAGAAAGGGCTTCCCTTGTGGCTCAGCTGGTAAAGAATCCACCTGCAATGTGGGAGACCTGGGTTCAATCCCTGAGTTGGGAAGATCCCCTGGAGAAGGGAAAGGCTACCCACTCCAGTATTCTGGCCTGGAGAATTCCATGGACTGTATAATCCATGAGGTCGCAAAGAGTCGGACACAACTGAGCGACTTTCACTTTCACTTTCACCTATATAGAAAAATTCAGATAAGACTATTACTGGGGATGTAGCAAACTCTTCTATAGGAGTTGATTCATTTGAGCAGTGTTCCTATAAAAGCTCCATTAAGAACAGGAATTCTTTCTCTTTTCACACTGAGACCTGTTCCTCTAGAGAGACAGAATACAACTATGACAGTGTATGGACTTGGACAATCCAAACTCAAGAAATACCTGTATGCTGATGCAATATCTTGTTTATCTCCCGCAAGCGGTGGCCCAGAGGGCTTAATTTGAAAATTAGGTCATAGTGATAAAAGTAATTGTACACGCGTTGAATAAGGATATTGCTGCCTTCAGTTGCTGCTTTTACATAATAATCATGGGAGCTAGAAGAAGAAGTGGAGATAATATGTCAATAAATGGCTTAAATAATGCAAACGAGGTTCCCCCCCCCCACCTTTTGTAACTGACCTGTCTGTTTGGCAGTTGGTTTCCCAGCTGAAAATACATTTCATGAGTACGTCCAGGGTCATCAAGTCGATGTGCTCATAGACATTCAGGAGTGTATCCTGAGAGCCACAAATCTTCTCCCACTTATCCTGGCACAGGAGGTCAAGATCAACATCATCGTCGTCATCAAAATGCTTTTATCTGAAAGCTCCTCCCTGACACTTCTCTTACCATGCGACAGAGACAATTCTAACTTAGCAGGGGTCAGAGGTCATATAAGTAAATGTTAACCTGAAGTAGCTGCCCCTTGTTTCACCAGTAAAATGGGTTTATTTAGGCACAGCAAAGAATTGAAATTCAGGACCTGCAATCACGGTGCATGCACGCTCAGTTGTGTCCAACTCTTTGTGACCCCATGGACTGTGGTCCACCAGGGTCCTCTGTCCATGAGATTTCCTAGGCAAGAATACTGGAGTGGGTTGCCATTTCCTCCTCCAGGGGATCTTCCTGACCCAGGGATCAAACCCGCGTCTCCTGCATCTCTTGCATTGCAGGTAGATTCTTTACCACTGAGTCACCTGGGCAAGTCAGCAGAACAACCGACAGGAACAGTTCTAGAGGAGAAGGAGGGGTTGGGGGAGCTATTATAAACAGAGCCCACTGAAGGAAGCTGCAGGGGGTTTTCATTGTCCGAGTTGTGATAGTCTCATTAACCGGGCTGTTTCAGGTAAGAAATTCTTCTTCTCTTTTGCTGGATAGTAACGTAGTAACCTTCCTCCTGTTGGACATGCAGACGCAGGTAGGTTTCTTCCGACTGGATCTGCAATTGACCTCTAGTGGTAGGACGTGAGAGCTCCCCTTCTGGCTTCCTGACTCCATTTTAAATGAGATTTCTGTTTACATAAATAAGCCAAGTGCATACTTGGCATGAGGAAGGGAAAACCGCACCCAACTAAATGAGAAAAAGCATGGGACAAACCAGGTATCTTGTAAATGGCTGAGGTAAGTATGTTTTGGCCTTCCAATTATTATCACAACTCTTTGTTTTAGAATAGATCAGGGTTCCAGTAAAACAGAGAATCTCACACAAACCCATAACTACAAGGGTTCTCTCCAGGGCTTCCTCCTTCTTCAGGCCCCAGATTGCTAGATACCCCACCTATCACTACTCTAAACCACTATAGCTACACTTAAAAATAAACTTGAAATTAAAAATATTTTTTTTTGATTTAGAAATCAGGAACAGAAATAAGCAGTGAACAGGAGCAGTGAACGGGAGCCGTGAACAGGAGCAGTGGCCAGGAGCCATGGACAGGAGCAGTGGACAGGAGCAGCTGCTGGGAGGCGGCTCTCAGCCAAGCACTGCCTGTGTCCACTCTACTTCCGCCCCCAAATGACCCACTTCCACTACCCAAGACGTTTTGCACCCTAAACTGTCACAAAGTTCTCTGCTGAAAATGTATTCATCATAATAAGCATTCTTCATGTAAAAAATACAAATAAATCCACTTTTTAAGTTTCAGTTCAGTTCAGTTCAGTCGCTCAGTCGTGTCCAACTTTGCGACCCCATGAATCGCAGCACACCAGGCCTCCCTGTCCATCATCAACTCCCGGAGTTCACTCAGACTCATGCCCATCGAGTCAGTGATGCCATCCAGCCATCTCATCCTCTCTAGTCCCCTTCTCCTCCTGCCCCCAATCCCTCCCAGCATCAAAGTCTTTTTCCAATGAGTCAACTCTTTGCATGAGGTGGCCAAAGTACTGGAGTTTCAGCTTCAGCATCATTCCTTCCAAAGAAATCCCAGGGCTGATCTCCTTCAGAATGGACTGGTTGGATCTCCTTGCAGTCCAAGGACTCTCAAGAGTCTTCTCCAACACCACAGTTCAAATGCATCAATTCTACAGGGCTCAGCCTTCTTCACAGTCCAACTGTCANCTTCAGCTTCAGCATCATTCCTTCCAAAGAAATCCCAGGGCTGATCTCCTTCAGAATGGACTGGTTGGATCTCCTTGCAGTCCAAGGACTCTCAAGAGTCTTCTCCAACACCACAGTTCAAATGCATCAATTCTACAGGGCTCAGCCTTCTTCACAGTCCAACTGTCATATCCATACATGACCACAGGACAAACCATGGCCTTGACTAGATGGACCTTAGTCAGCAAAGTAATGTCTCTGCTTCTGAATATGCTATCTAGGTTGATCTAGATAGCACCATCTGAAGTGATTTTGGAGCCCCCCAAAATAAAGCTAGCCACTGTTTCCACTGTTTCCCCATCTATTTCCCATGANTTACCCTGTGAGGGACCCGAGCATAGCCTCTTGTTCCTAACAGGCGAGTGAGAGAAAGCAGATAGAGGCATCCAAGTTCAACTGTTTTAGTTGAGCCTTCCCAGTTTGATCAGCCTCTAAACAGATCTATGAGTGAGCCCAGTGAAGTCTTGGCAGCACTCAGATCAAACTTCAGCTGATGTCCAGCTGACTCCAGACCTTTGGGTCAAATAAATGCTTATGGCTGCAGTGATGAGATTCTAGTGATTGATACATACCATTTCTTTTGTATGTGACAATGCCTGCCTGATGCATTCTGACGTTTATAGTACATTCATCAGCACACACATTTATTTATTTACTTGCTTATCAATATGTTCCTTTTATCTAATATACTCCATTGAAANCAGCTGATGTCCAGCTGACTCCAGACCTTTGGGTCAAATAAATGCTTATGGCTGCAGTGATGAGATTCTAGTGATTGATACATACCATTTCTTTTGCATGTGACAATGCCTGCCTGATGCATTCTGACGTTTATAGTACATTCATCAGCACACACATTTATTTATTTACTTGCTTATCAATATGTTCCTTTTATCTAATATACTCCATTGAAAAGGGGAACTTTGCCATTGCTATTCTCTAACAACCTAGAACAGGACTTGAATCGCAGTTGTCTCAATACATATTTGTGAAATAAACGGCTACTGTGACAGTTAACATATGTAGGAACTTAGATAACTGGATCAAGCAAACGTTTCCTATGTCATAATTATATTATAGTGGAAATTATAAGTATTTTCATAAATGTTTTATGTTTTACTAGTATAAATATTTTTTATATTTTATTAGTATAAAACATTATATCATTTAATCAGGATTAATTCAGGACCCTATAGGAATAGTTGATAATTTTCTCTCCAACAAAACTAAACTGCTGTTACAATAAAGATATTTTCACTTACATTATTTCTTATAAAATGACATGAAACTAATTCTCTTTATTTCCATCATCCTATTAAAATAATCTATAAAAAAATGAAGTGAAGTAGCTCAGTTGTGTCTGACTCTGCGACCCCATGGACTATATAGTCCACCAGGCTCCTCCATTCATTGAATTTTCTAGGCAAGAGTACTGGAGTGGTATGCTATTTCCTTCCCCAGGGGATATTCCTGACCCAGGGACTGAACCTAGGTCTCCCACATTGTGGGTAGATGCTTTACCCTCTGAGCCACCAGGGAATCCCATAAAATAACCTATACTTACACATAATTGGCCTTAGTATAATATTATTTATAATTCAATCATCTCTGTTTATCCTTTCCAGAACTCTGCAGATCAACTAACTCAATAACCTCTCCCTCTCTCCACCCCTAGTCTTTCTTGGTCAACTCTCAGTTTAATATTTAATATCTGCAAAGCACTACATACAGGGGCTTAAAGTTAATGAAAGATGTCAAAGAAGAACATGCTAAAACTCCTTATGGTATATAAAAATGATAATTCTCCTAGGAAGATGAGTTATCTGTTCCCCCAAAAAGGCCTGGCATGTTAGCAAGTACATAAACCATCTTGTTCCAACATGTATCTGCAACCTACGTTCANTTATACTTACACATAATTGGCCTTAGTATAATATTATTTATAATTCAATCATCTCTGTTTATCCTTTCCAGAACTCTGCAGATCAACTAACTCAATAACCTCTCCCTCTCTCCACCCCTAGTCTTTCTTGGCCAACTCTCAGTTTAATATTTAATATCTGCAAAGCACTACATATAGGGGCTTAAAGTTAATGAAAGATGTCAAAGAAGAATATGCTAAAACTCCTTATGGTATATAAAAATGATAATTCTCCTAGGAAGATGAGTTATCTGTTCCCCTAAAAAGGCCTGGCATGTTAGCAAGTACATAAACCATCTTGTTCCAACATGTATCTGCAACCTACGTTCACACCACCCTCTTGCCTAATGAAAAATCTTAATGTTTCCTTGATGTCCCATTCTTTTTTACACTTCTTCTTTTCACTTCTTCCTTTTGCCTGTGCTTTCTGTTATATTTCCCTAGATAACTCTGTAATACTTCCTCAGGTGGAAAAGAGTTTATTACTTTTACAAAACAGAATTAAAAATGTTACCTGGGGAGCATCCTTTGACTCTCCTTTCATGATCATAATGATTGCACCTTACAAATTTCTGTGCTAAATTTTATGTGAGTAAATTTTTCTGGGAAAGTTGCAATTGTTCCAGTTATGCTCTCAAAGGCAATGCTGACTTCAAAACTTCTAAATCACTTGCTAGATGTAAATCTTTGGAAGGCAGGAATTCTATCTTATTTGTTTATTACTGAGTCTAAAAGGTAGGCATTCAGAGAGTATTTATTGAAAGCTAAAAAATTAGATGAGCATTTAAGAGTGAAATGTAAATTAGATCACATTAAATAAGCATTATTTTATTCGGTCAAAAAAGTGGTATTCCTATTGAGTAGAACACTAATATAACATCTCAAAAGAGGCAGAGCTTGAACAAGACCTAGAGGGTGGGCAGAAGCAGGATATGAGGAGCTGACAAGAAGCTACATTACACAGAGAAGAAAATGACAACTTAAAAAACCTGAGGTCTGGGCTGACTTTGGATGCCTGTGGGAGTCAGTCCAAATAGATGTGGAGTGTCAGTGTGCACTCCTTCATAACAAGATGCATTCATTTTGAAAGTTCTTCAGCTTTGCTCCTTGTGAAGCCATAGGAAGCCTTTTCCATTTAATCACAGGAAAACTGCATTTTTAGATATGTAAACACAACTTATGGCCTTTGCGATGCTTTCTCTGACCTTTCTGAAATTTTTATTTTCAAGACTCTGACAGCATTGATCACCTGTGTCTGTTCAGCATGTTTTTTCATGAGACTGACATACTGTCCCAGTGCTCACATCTATCAACATTGCTCTGATTTATCGGCTTAATAACAGGAAATCATTTGGTAGCCTAGTTCTATTTTACTTGAACACTGACCTGTGACCTTAATCTGATGCCTTTCAAGGATTTTTGTTTTTCCATATAAGATCAATTAAACTGAAGCATTTTGAAGAGATTATATGATAAAAAGTCATATCTGAGCATTTAAAGTTAATTTGTCTCTCAATTGAGTAAAACATTAAAAAATAATTTTATTCAAAAATTACTTTAATAATACAGTTATTAAAGCAATTGACTCATGCTATTATTAAAGTCAATCTAGTGGCTGCAGAAATGTCAAAGCCCAATTTTTATTTATTAATATGACATACAAATAGGATGAGATATATATTAATTATTTTTTCTTATTACAAATTTATTTTAAAAATCTGAGCATCTATTTCTCAGATTATGATTATGTTTAAAACCACTATCTAATTTTGGAAGTGAAATTATACAAGAAACTTAAAATCTATTGAATTTAGAAAAAACAAATTTTTTTATGTAAAAGCATGAAGTTCATAAAATCTTGAGAAGAACCAGTCTTTAGTTATGAGCACGTTTATTGAAATTACATGGAATAATCTTCATGTTAGGTAACTAATGCAGTATATTACTGATAGTTATAAGGTTTCCTTTACATTTTATGTACAGTTCAAAGCCTATTATTGAGACACTTGAAAGAGAAATATTCTCACAGAGTAAAGTGATGCATATACTGGGAAAGACTGAAAATTAAATTTACCATGAGTAGCCTAAGAAATGTGCACAGCCTAGGAGCAAAATAAATGCTTCACCCCACTCCAGTACTCTTGCCTGGAAAATCCCATGGACGGAGAAGCCTGATAGGCTGTAGTCCATGGGGTCACTAAGAGACTGAGCGACTTCACTTTCACTTTTCACTTTCATGCACTGGAGAAGGAAATGGCAACCCACTCCAGTGTTCTTGCCTGGAGAATCCCAGGGATGGGGGAGGCTGATGGGCTTCTGTCTATGGGGTCGCACAGAGTCGGATACGACTGAAGTGACTTAGCCACATCCATTTTGCAAGAATTTATTGGTTGCCCAACTACCTGTCATGACCTCTTCCTATAAAATCAGATAATAGGTGATTGATGCATTTAAGTAACTTTAACTGATTACAGTATATGAAGTACAAGAACTCAAAAGTTGCAATGGGAATATAAAACATCTGGAGGAGTGTTAGAGAGGCTTCTCATAAAGGGAAAGAACTTCTTTATTTGTATTCTAAAGAAGAATTTAGGTAAAACTAGCAAATAAAAAACAAAGATAAAGCATCTTGGAAAAGAGCATATAAGGTTTGGTGGCATAAAATTCATGTTTACTGTATTCAGGGAACGAAATTCACTTTGTGAAGAGTAAGTATGAGCAAACGGGGGTGGAGTAAGGATAAGGC